>JANJGK010002148.1:0-135000 GCA_039081455.1 Macrobrachium rosenbergii | reverse complement strand
TAGGTTTGCTTAAAAAGCAAATGGATGTTACAGACTAAATACACACACAAAACAAAGCCACTACAACACTTAAAAAAAACATAACAAACATCTCACACGTCTCGAACTCTCGCCATACCCGCGCAATAACTTCTCGCTGCTGGGAAGAAAGGGCGTTGGGTCTGGTATGATACATGAAACATACGTACCGGGGTCTAAGCGATGTCAGGCAGGGCAGCCAATCGAGACCACAGGTCTACCCCAAAGCCAAATCAAAAAGTCCTTCAAAAGAAGGCATCGTGCTTACCCCATACAAAAATGGGAATAAAAGCACGTTAAAAGAAAAAGAAGAAGAAGAAGGAGTTGCTTATCAGCAAGCCGAACCCCAAAGGATCTGTTAAGTGAGATGCTCCTGTAATGAGATCTCCCTTTGGTTTGGCTCGGAGACAAATTCAGTCTATTAGTAATGGGCTGTGGGCTTGAAGGATACCTGGTTGATGCAAGCATTCATCCCGTTAGTGTTTAAAGCATTTGATTTCTTGTGCGTGAGATGAGCATCCACGGTTTGCTCTACTGTTGAAAAGGCTTTGGTTTTGTAGAGGTCTTTCAGCATTGCTCTCCTTCAGGTATCCCAGGATCATCCAGCCTGTTCAGATGTTCCTGAAGTGGGTTTGTGTGGCTCTCGAAACAGATTGCCTGCAGTTGTCCACAACATTATGAGGGAAGGAAACTTTTGTCTTTTTATTCATATATATTTTAATGTGAAAATGGTCCATGCTCTCACTTTACAGTACCTTAAAAAAGGATTTCCTTGTGAGGTTTTTCGTTTATGAATATTATAAAGCATTTACGTACTACTGCATACTTGGTTTTTGGTGGACTAAAAATTTGTGTGCACTAAATGTTTGAATAATGACCTCTGCCTTTTACTGAGAAATTTCTTGAAAGCTAACAAGGGTTGATCTTTTCAGACATTTGTTTGGCCTTCAAATATTTTGGACACCCTCCCACCTTCCCCTGGGCCAAGTCCAAAGGGACACTTGAAGGGCAGGGGGGGGGGGGGGGAAACTGAAGCAACAAGATGTCAGCATTGAAGGTATGTGTCAGGTTTGTCTGGTTTGACCGGTTCCTCCTCTCATGTTGTTAGTGCTTGCAGCTGTGCCTCACCATTTGGGATGTGGGACATTTTTCAACGAATTTTTTCAATGCTGACTTCAAAGTACAGGCTGGTTCAGGTTAGGGACTGTGGAATTGCTGGTAGCTGTGATATCTAGGAAATGTTCAAGATCAGTTGGAGTTCGTTGTGTTGTTGTTCATTTTGGAGACTGTGCAATCAAGGAGGTCACTTGATTGCAAGATGAAATTATATAAGACAGTTGCATGGTTAGCTGCTTTTGTGTGTGTGTGTGTGTATGTGTGTGTATATATATATACAGAGAGAGAGAGAGAGAGAGAGAGAGAGAGAGAGAGAGAGAGAGAGAGAGCACTCCTATCAATAAAGTAACTGATCAATCCTATGATTTGAAACTTAGAGTAAGATGTGACGTGAAGGCACTCACACATACATTTTTTTAACACTTTCATTGGTGAGGAAGTTGTTGTTTGAGGTTATCTGAGATGTATTTCCTTATTCCTTTGTACGTTGGTGGTCATACTGGAATGTCATAGCCCATGTTTTGTGTAGATTTAGTAAGGGGAGTTTAAAAGACTGGAACTGAAGCTTCTTGAATTTACTTATTTGTTACAGAGAGCTTTCATGCCCAGTGTCAAACCACAAGTCTTTATGAAAGTGACCCTTGGACAGACTTCTTTGTAGAGTGCCACAGGTATATTACATGGGTCATTTCTGTATTGGTAATTTCTGTCACGATTAGTTAGTTCCTCTGTGCTGTAAATGTTCGAACGGTTACCTCTAAGAAGTATCTTACATGACTAATGAGGGTTATTGTTTCCAGACTCTAGTTGGACCTTGAAGATTTCGAACCATGAACCTTGAATAATTTGGTCCACGGACATTGAAGATTTTCGACCACTGACCTTGAGAATTTTGGACCGTGGACCTTGGAAGATGTTGGACTGTGGGCCTGGGAAGATTTGGACCACAGACCTTGAAGATCTTAGACACCCCACCTCCCAGCCAAGTAAGAACAGAGTAGTAATATGTAGTTGCAGGAAATTGTGGAGCATTGCCTGAAATTGAAGGTATGTGTATATTGTCTGCATTGTCTAGTTCCTACTCAGAATGATTTATTGAAAAGAATGCTTACAAATGGGTGTGGTTCTTTGGGACTGAATTGGTACGGTAGGCTCGTTAAATTTGAGCGATGACCCAAGATTCACTTTTGATGTGTTATTGGTCGTTTTGTTATTCAATACAGACAGCTACAAGGGGGAAGTATATTCTTCAATGGAGACCAAAGTGAATTTAGAGAAAACTTAGGAAAGGCCGGCTATTTTGTGGCGTATATTAGAATGGAATACTTGAGGATATTTCCTTTAGAGGGGGAGGCCCAGAGGAGCAAGTACATTAGTGGTTAGAGATGAAAAAGTTATAGTAGATCCTGTGAAGTGGATTGAGTTTTGTCAAATTTGTTTTAAAACATTGTGTAGAGGAAATGAACTCAAAGGAATAGTGATACTGGGCTTATGCAATTGAGGTGATCAGTTTATTTTTAGAAAAAATTATTTTATATGACAGTTACATACAGTAGCTAGCTGCTTGTGCGCGTGTGTGTGTGTGTATAAGCAAGGTGCTAGGGGTGGGAAATGGTTATAGTAGAGACTTTGAACAGAGGAGTCAGTAGTTTACAGGGAAATTTCTGGAGAGTGTCTAAGGATGCTTATTGCAACAATGGTATTGTATAGTTACATGTTTTAAAGGTATTTATTAGAATTGATTTACTAATAGTCATGTATGCTATTTAGTGCTATGCAATTCTACTCTGCAATGTTTGATGGTACTGGTAGTTTTATCACAAAAATTAGGCTGTGAGATGTAATTTTAAGGGTAGAACTTATTCTGGTCTAGATTTTATCATAAAATTCATTAACTTTTGAAACCTAAGATCTCACTTTTGTTGAAAGGCTCTTAATGGTATCCAGAATTCACTGCAAGGTTTTTCCTTCTCCACAGGGTTGGTGTTTGGTGACAGGAGGACTGACTTCCTTGTGTGTTGCTGTAGAAGAGGCATAACAAGAGATGACACTCGACATGGGAGAGGAGGGAGGAATTGACAGCAGTGCCCAAGTCAAATACACACGTTTTTTAGTCCAAGGTGTTACTCCATAGAGGCTTAGTGCCTTCAGCGCACCTCACATGATGCACTGTGGCATCAGTTTTTTTTAGAATCCCTAAGTTCACATTCTCTTTGCATCTTATTTCCCACTTTCTAACAATTGTTTCATAGTGCAACTGTGAAGTTTTCCTCCCGTTACACCTCTGAAATTTTTATGATGAATTCCCTTTCAGTGATGAATGGCCTCTTACATCCCAGAGATTGCTTGGCTTTTGGCCTAAATTTATATTCCATTCCAGCCCACCGTGTTAGGCATATATATATGATTAATACCTTTGATGAAGAGATTTGTATTCTTTGTTTTGTGTATGGTGAGTAAAATTTAAGATGGTAGTAGGCATCTGTAGCAAACCCTTTTTTCTGCATAACAAAGTTATGTTCAAATGCTTTCACATCTAGAGAAGTCAAAACTTTACATCTGGGAGTTTGGCAGTTACAGCAGCCTAAACCCTTGTGGGATCTTTCCCATCTTTTTGAAAAGCTTGCATTTAAAAAGCCTATATATTATTACAGTGCTGCTAAGAATGCTACTATTTTCCAAAAGTCAGTTGGACTGAGAAGTTTTCCTTTTGTCTGGAGGCAGGGAAACATTGCTGCATTACCTAAGGGACTAAGTCCATCCACATGCCCCTCTGAATATAGGCTGACTTCATTTACCCCTTTTTTATCTAAGGTTTTTGAGAAGCTGCTATTTAAGTATCTTAATAGGCTTGTTGAAGATACTAACCTGTTACCAGCATTGCAGTTTTGGTTTTGTAAAGGCCTTGGTGCTTGTGATGCACTCTTTGTCAGTACCTACCATCTTGCAGAGTGATCTTGGTGAAATGCATATGCATGCATGATCCATTTGATTTGAGTGCAGGCTTTGACTGAGTGAATCATGAAGCACTTATCTAGAAAGTAAGATTATAAACAACTGATGGATCTTATTGAGAGATACAGTGAATTTTTGACCAGCAGAAAACCTAAAGGTCTGTGTTAATAGTATAGTAGCTTTAGTCATGTCAATTAAAGTGTTCCTCAAGGTAGTGTTCTTGGACCTTTGATATTTATGATATATATAATAGTGAGACGTGGCAAGGTGTGGAGAACAAACTGAGTGTATACGGTCATGATGCTGCCCTTGTAGCTGTTGTCCCTTCACCACCTTTGGTCTGTGGTTGCAGAATCCTTGAATAGAGATTTTTTTGCACATGAAGCTTAACCCTTCTAAATCTCAAAGTATGTTAGTTAGTGGATCTAGAACACGTTTCCCTTTGCATTCAAATTTACATTCAAGTGTTATGATTTTATACGTGAAAGACTTTAAAGATTATCTAGGAGTAACTTTTCATAAGAAGACTTTTGAGAACCATGTATGTAATACTGCTTCCTCTGTTTCTTCTTCCTTGTTTGGAGTACTGTTCTCCAGTGTGGTCTTTGGGTGCTCTCATCTTGAGTGTTTTAACACTTTTCTTCTTCCTTGTCTGGAGTACTGTTCTCCAGTGTGGTCTTTGGGTGCTCTCATCTCGAACTCTTGGATAGAGTTGTGTCATCATTCAACGTGCTTTGCCAACTCTTAATATTGAGTTTTGCTTAGATGTAAAGTGAGCTCGTTATGCTTGTTGCATAAAATGTACAAGGACAAAAGTCCTCTGCACTTTTCTCTACCTGACATAGCAGCTATTTTTGTTAGCAACAGGAGGCAGACTGCTGTTGCAAACAGTGTGTTGTTTGCTAGTACCATGTTTAGTACTACCTAGGTTGCTGTGAGTTTTATTTTTGTTACAACTAAATGAGGAATAGTTGCCTAGTGTAGTTGTGGAGTCTTGTGATTTCCTAATGTTTAAGAGAGGAGCAAATTCATTCTTGCTTTTTGGTGACGTTTCCCGAGTGCAGATGTTTTGGCTTTCATTTTCCACTCACTCACTCTGGTGGCTACTTGGGCCTCTTGGTGACCCATGGCCCTTGCACCAGACCTCCCCACGTTTCCCTGCTGAGTGCTGCATCTCTCCAGAGATTCTCAGGATCCTCCTCCTCCTCCTCCTCCTCCTCCTCCTCCTCCTCCTCCTCCTCCTCCTCCTCCTCCACTCCCAATTCTCTTTGATCGCTGAACACATTCTCTTTCCATCTCATCCTCGGTCTCCCAACTGGTCTTCTCCCTTCTGTTGGTCCTTCCATCACCACTTGAGGCATTCTGCCTCTTCCATTCCAACCACTTGTCCTGCCCAACGTATCCTCTGCGATCTTATAGTCAGTTATTAGCGGCTGTCTGGCTAAATCTCTTATTTCTTCGTTGTGTCTTCTCCAAACACCTTCATGTATATCGTAAATGGGACTTGTTATTCTACGCAAAATGTTTTAAAAAGAACCAGTAGTCTCTGTTCTTGACGTTTAGTCAGCGTCCTGGTCTCACAACCACATAGTACTGCTGGCCTGATAATAGTGTTGTAAATTCTTCATTTGGTAGACTTTGTGATGTTTCTTCTCTTTAAAAGATGTTGTAGACTGAAACAGCATCTATTCCCTGCTGTAATTCTAGCCAGAACCTCCCTCTCTCTCCATGTCATTTCTGGATGTTAACATACTTCCTAGATATTTACAATCCCTCACGTTCTCGATATCTACCATATTTTGTTGTTGCTGTTATTGGTGATTGTTCCTTGACAATCTCGTTTTGGTTTTGCTTCCACTGATCTCTAGTCCCACTCTGGCAGCAGTTTCTTTGAATGGTATATACAAATGTTCTGTATTTTGTACATCTGTACCTAAGAAATCAACATCATCTGCAGATGCAAGAACTTTGGCACTTGTACATCTCAAGATGGCCCCACCCTCAACTTCCTCGATACTCAGCATCATTATTTCCTCTAGAATTAGATTAAACAGCACTGGAGATAGAAGGCATCCCTTCTCAAGCCTGTTTTAATTTCAAAACATTCTGTCCTTTTCCTTCCCACCTGGACACAACTCTTACTATTCCTGTAGCACACGTTCAAAGCCAAGTTTAGACGTCCTTCTGGTATATAAGCTTTAATCTTCCATTCCTTCATATTTATTTATTCATCAGTTTTTCTTGTAAGTTGTCTGTCTGTGCAGGCTGATTTCCCTTTGGGAGGCCTCTTGGGTTTGTATTCTGTTGCCTGTTGAGAAGGGATTTCAGCAGAGGATTTACAGAAAGAGAGAAGAAGTCGGAAACAAATCAGTTTGTCCACTGTGATAGGCTTATAGTACATGACTGATTCTGTTCATGAAGAAACTTGTACTTTGTTTTGTGTATGACAAAACAAGTATAACTCACTCAAATTAGTGTAAATTAGCATATTTTTATGAGTGTCACTGAAAAGTGGCCGGGTACTTTCAACATCCCATGTAGGGTACAGAAATTTTTTTCAAATTTTTTGCTCATGCCAAATGTATATGCATATCATCCTCTTTCCTGTAATTTTTATTTTGTAATTGACCTTTAAAGTTTTCTCGGTCTTGGGGTATTGTTGATGTATACAGACACCACCCTACTCACGAACATTGAACTTACAAACATTCAGAGATACAAACAAATGGGATTGAAAATTTAAATTGTGTTCAGAGCACTCCCCTTTGCCACCTGTAAGTTCAAATTTTGTTTTGCACACCTGTTCTCTACA
Source organism: Macrobrachium rosenbergii (assembly GCA_039081455.1). Lineage (NCBI taxonomy): Eukaryota > Metazoa > Arthropoda > Malacostraca > Decapoda > Palaemonidae > Macrobrachium > Macrobrachium rosenbergii. The sequence goes on along the minus strand of JANJGK010002148.1, from coordinate 128,099 downwards.
TACAGTACTGTATGTACATTGTATTGCGTGTTAGGATGAAAAAACTTACAATACTGTATTGACTTTGTCATACTGTACTTAAATAGGCTTGAAGAGTACAGTAACCAAGTTCCAAACAATGCAACATACAAACGGTCGTCCGGAACGTAACTCACTTGTAAGTAGGGTGGTGTCTGTATTTACCCCTTCCTGTAAGGGTTAATTTGCATTGCTTTAGGTGTTGCTTGGTGTCTGTCACAAAGCTGTATTGGCTTTTTTCCCAGTCGTCACCTTCCTAAACCTATAGAGAACCAACTGTTTACAAATTTGACCTGAACTCTCTTCTTCTTCTTCCAGGTGCTGGGTCGAACTGTAAGAGAACCACAATGCTGTTTGCAGTTGACAAGCTAAAATAACACCTCAGCTGAACGGACCTCAGCTTTGTGGATTTCTGTACTAATCTGTACCAACCATGTGTGATAACTTTACTTTTTGCAAGACTCACATTTTAGATTTACATTTTTAAACAAGTCTAGATTATATTTCATTGTAAAGCACAGCTCTGTTTAATTTAGGAACTATGTGGAATACCTGTCAGCTGTGAAATATCTAGAAAGTATTGAAGCACAGACTTTGATATAGGGGCTTTGTCACGAAAGTATCTATAGAATTGGGATGCTACTGTATTCAAAGCTGTTGGAAGGATTCTCCTTATCCATGGCACAGGAAGTTCTTAAGTCTTTAAAGAACAAGGTTCCTACAGAATTGCAAAGGTCTGAATGTCAGCATAAGCAAAATTGTGAGTTTTGTGATTGATATCTGCTTCAGTGAAGACGTTGCTATTTTGGACAAATCTGAACCCTCAATCCTTAAAGCAACTTTTTTTAGATAAACACAGATCTGTCATTGTAATGTGCTGACTTAATTGGGAATTACGCATTCTTATGTGATTTACTGGGATGGTAGAAACGTGGCTAAATAATTCAGTGCCCCTTGGATTCAGGTGGTGCCCCCACCATTATCTAGAACCAATTTTCAATTGCTCTGTGTGTCATGGAAATTTGAGCTTTTCAAACTGGCCACCAAGATATTTTATTTCAACTTGAGGTGTTTCTGTCCTCCATAGCAAGTTTTAAATGCTTGAACAGAATAAGCTCCATTTAATGAAAAAAAAAAATGAAAAGGACTTGTTTAGTTGTCATATAGATTGTAGTTAAAGTTTGCAGCTCGGTTGCTGTTATTAGTAGGAAATGGACTAGATGTCCTGCTGAATAAAATTATTGGTAAATGACACTATTTGTGGTCATATAATTGAAGGAATTTGCATTTTGTTAAAAAAAAATTTAGTGTGGTATGAATAATGTCAATTATTTGAGCTGTGGTGACATGTTGCAAAACGTTCAGGCCTTATGACGTTAGTCCAGCCTCATTTTGTGCTGAATAAGCAAATGGTTCCAGAGCAAAAGCACCAGATTAAGGCTATGTAAATCAAAGAAAAGCTGCATTTTGCTGTAGGCAATAGTTTTCTGTTGCATTTCTACTGAAGTAGTGTTATTAGTCACTGAATTCTTTTAGGCAATGAGCTAGGGAAGGGTTCACTTGAACTATCTTGAAGAAATGCAGTCATAACTAGTGTAGGTAGCATTGATGATCATGAGTACACAAACCCAACGAGTTATCAGTCTTTGTCAATTTCCTCTGGATTGTCCAGAACTGAAGGTTGCTCATGAGCAGCAGAGGCAAAGGACAGGTCATTGCATGTCACACAATGTCATAGAAACTGGATATAGGCCCAAGACCCCTCCACATCCAAGGTTTGTATTGAGGCAGTGACTGCTGATTGCCTAACAGGTAGACCTGTGGACGTCCCATCCTAGGATGAATAGAAAGGAACTTTTTCTACTGTGTTAATATCAACAGCTGAATTTATATGGAAAATTGACAAGCTTCAATGTTTATGTGAAGCTTGAGACAATTATTTTATCAAGCATTTTTTATCAGGTTTTGAAGCCCAGCAATTTGAGGTAATTTTTGTTTGTTTCAAGGTTTGAAACACAAGTGAATTAGCCAGCAGAAACGTTTGATAGTGGAGTGGTGGTTATGTTGGGCCATAGAATTTGCCCCAACTATGTTCACTTCAAGGATAATGGTTTAAGCAGTCTTATTTGACAGCAATGGCATTCCAAAAGGGGCAAGTAGAAGAAATATTATTTTGTGTCATTGGTGATTGAAAGCTCAGGTTATGAGTCTATGATATTTCAGCACCTGGGTGAGGTTCAAGTACTTTACCTAATAACAAGCATACCAAAAATGGGCTCTTATGTTTTGTTTGTCATTTTTACATGTTAACTTTCTTGAAATATCTGCCACGAATCCCCCTTACTCTTTGTGCACTGAGCACTTTTGAAGTTTTGTCTGAGGATCCAGGCTTTCAAGTATGCTCTGATCAGTGTCTGGCCCTGCTGCTTCTGTTTGTCTGTTGCTTCCATTGCTGTCTTTCTGATGCTCTGCTCTTTAATTCCCATAACCGACCCATTTCAGGCTTACATAGCAGTGTCCTGCAGTCTGTGTACGTATATGTAAATTTATTTAATTGTATAATTTATTCAGCATATTTACCCTTGGTGGTATCTTGCAGCTGTTGTACAGCCTCATTTGGGGCTGGAAAAGTAATGAGGTCTCTGATCAGTCTGCACGAGACATTCCTTGTGGAGATCCTTCGAAATCAGCAGCTCTTCAGAGTTACACATTTGAGCTGAATGAAGATTACAAGGTCAGCCGTTGTGTGTGTGTGTGTATTGCTTTGTTCTGTTTTGATTTTGTAGGTTGAAATAGCTGTCGTATCGGGTGTTCTGTGAATGATAAAAGAAATTATCTATAATTTGTACAATCTGTGTACAGCTGTTTTTAGAAGTTCGTATTTCATTTTTGGCTACATAAACTAACTGATGGACAAGTGATCATTTTTATACTTTTGAAAAGTAGTTTAACTAGACAGACCTTGAATCTGGTTGTTCAATCATGAACACCCACTTCAGTATTAAAAGAATAATATATATTTGCAAACACAGGAAAGCTGTAGGTCAGTGTTTTTGATTCCCATGTAGCAAGTATTTTTTTAGGATCACAGCTGTACTGTGTTATGAAATAAAATTGTTGCTCCTGGTGTGTTTTTAACTAAAATTTTATCACAGTAAAATCTTTGAAAATGTTGAGATATTCATATCTTTTTGTAATGGCCTCATGTTATATGCTGACAATGGTTCCAGTTGTGTGGACCTTTGAGAGTCTCTTGTGAATGCTTTTTTCCTGTGGCAAAACATTACTTTTTTTGCTTTTAGGGAAGTGTATTGATTTCAGTATTTCCATAGAAATGTCCTTTGCTACATGTGGTATTTACCTTCCACGAATTTCTCATATAGATAAATTCAGTATCATCTTGATGCAACTTGGTATGTATAGTAACATACATTGCATGATTCATATTTGTATTGAATTTTTACAAAAGCTTTAGAACTTCGTAATTTGATGGTAGTTTTATTTCACTGAGCCTTTTAGCCTTCGCCATAAACATGTCTGTGTCCATTGCAGCATAGTAAAATTGTTATTTAAAAAAAAGATTTCATATTATGAAAAAATGTCAGTTACTAGCTGTCATATGTATGAGCCATAAGATGTTAGGCAATCTGCATTTTGCGAAAAAAAGGGGGCCAGGGTATTTGTTCATTAGGGACCCATTTATCACGTATAGCTTTTACCTCCATGCAACGGTCCTCCTATCTGAATGCCTTGCAAGATCCTGCAAGACAAAGACCCAGTTGTCCATGCCCAGACTATGTATATAGTGGCCACTCAGCTCCATGGATCTAGCAGTAATTTAGTTTGCTGTTTATCCTTTCCGCAGGGTTATACAACTTTGTCTTTAGCATCGCTTCTCTGGATTTGGATTTGCAACTGTTTCTGAATGCTAACCTGGATCTTATAGTCATTATTGAAGAGATGAGATTTTTTTTATATTTCATTAAGAGCAAATCCTTTGCCAGCCCTGTGAGGGTTAAGAATGGTAACTTACTGGCCCAGTTTAGGTGTAAAATCATAATGCTACAAACCCCAGCACCTCAGTGGTGGTAAGCAGTCCAGTATGAAAAGAGAGAGGTAAACAATCAATTAATAAGAGGATATTAAAGAAAAGAAAAAATCTGTAATGACATGCATGAACTGACAGAAAACTATGTGCACCCGTTTTGGGTCTTTGAAGTTCCAGCAATTTTAATTGGTGGCTAGGAAGACGCTGTGGTCACAGCTGCTATAAGATTTCCACGACTGTGTGGTATTGACTCTCAGAAAGGCAAAGGAAAGGAAACACTTGTTAGAATTAAAACTGCACCTCTGGTACTCTTGTACTTGCCATTTTTCTGTCTCTCCCCCTTCCTCTTCAGTTGCCCTCTGTGCATCTTGAGCCCTGGCACAACGGCACACCTTTGAGGGTCTTTTGTTTGCTTCTAGTAGTTTTTGTTGGACATTTTTTTTATGGTATATTTACCAATGTTTTATGCTTGTTCTTTGCTTTTCTTTTTTAGTCTCTGAGGTGTCCTCCTCTAGCAGGCTCCCTTACTACCCAGTGGGCTTTTCACAGCCTTGTGTAGTACCTGTATGTGTGCCTTGCTTGATCTAGTAGTATAATCCCCACAATGAAATTGATTACTTTTTCTCATATGTAATGTTCAGGAACTCTCATCTCTGTTCTCTGGCAGGATTCCAGTGCCCGTTTTCCCTCCTGGTATCATTCTCAAAACCATCTCTTCCATCAAGTTCTCAAAACCATCACCGATTGTAAATTGTCAACTCTGTGTCCATTAGCCACTGCACCAGATTATGTTAACCAAAAACCTTTTGTCTGATCCCCGTTGGTGGTCAATACAGCCTATTAAATATGCATTACCTTTATTCCAAATATTAAAATAATCTTCAATATGCATTCTTTTGTCCATCGTTCACCTCATCTGCATTTGCACCAGAGTTTTGTTTCGTAGGAAATGTTTACAGTTCTTGTTAGAATTTCCACCACCACCTATATTCTGGTGATGTAGAAATGTCAGTTTAACCATTTTCACTGAGCTTGCCTCATTTCTGTTTGTGTTTTGCATAGGAATTTTATGCACTTCATGTCTGCTTGGAGCCTCTTAGTAACCAGTGGGAAATTCTGAATTTGAACTGCTGTTGGGGTTCAGGCATACATTTTATGCACAGTGGACATCCACTTGCATTCTTTAGCTTTACGTTTTATTTATGAAAGTAAAAAATCAAAAGATATTCACACTAAAATATTCCAGTCCCGATAGAAACTTTTGGCCAAAGCCCTCTCCCCGAGGTCTGAGACGAGAATGGCCTTTGCATTCTAGCCAAAGTCCTCCTAGGGGAAGAGGTTGCTTTTGATGCCAGTGGCATTTTGAGATTTGTATCAGGAGCAGGTCTTCTGTGAAAACTAGAGATTTCAATTTTTTACCTAGTCATTACATCCAAAGGTTTATATAAATTTTGTCTTTCTTAACAACTGGTATCGGCGTCAGTGACCTTAGTTGTCAAACTGAATATGATATGAGTTGAGAATAAAAACTAAGATATTGGCGGTTTGTAGATCACTGGAGTTGGCAACATTGTCCCAACTTTGTTTTGGTCGTCTAGCTCCACATATTCGGTCGTTCTTTGGCAGGTACAGCAAGTTAATAATTATTGTAGGTTTTCATTCAATTTATTCTGAAAATTCTTTGTTTTATGTTTTTCCACATTCATTCCTTTTTAGCACATAGTAAGCTTAACTGAACTTACCATACCATCAAACTTAAAAACTTCAGCAGATCGCCAAGTAAAACAAACTATACAAATTGCGCAATTGTTTTGATTGGAAAAATTCTCAGCCAGCATTGTCTTAGCTTTTGCATATGGGTGGGTCTGCAGCTGGTGTAAGAATTTTATGAATACAGTATTAGAATTACTGCATAACATTTTACAACAGTTACTCTATTCTGCGTCTTCGAAACCTGAAAATATTGTGCACTTCTTTACCATGTGAGCTTGACACCCCAAACTGAGCAAAATAAGAAAAGAAAATAAATAGAGAAAATGGAAACGTTGTGCTGCCTGTACCTAGAAATAAAAGAAAAGAAAAGAAACATTTCAGTAAGTTATGTCAAGCGCCAAGTGCTTCATTTTCACACCTGAAAACAGCAAAACAAGATGAGGGTAGCGAGTGAAAAGATGGCAGCTTTTTGTGTGTTGTTCAGAGTTTCTGAAACCATTTTTTCAAGTACAGATGTTCATCTTTTGGTCCTGGGATATTCTTCAATATTAAGATTTATGTATAAAACTGAGGAAACCAGTTGCTGGTTTGCTTTGAGTTGCTTGCTGAACGCAGCCCATTTCATCACAGAACGTCTAAACACAGTCATAATCATTGGTAATTTGAGTAGGGTGAAAATAATAACAGTATATTGACGCAAAACACATGAGTTACTCTGTACAGCCATTTACTCGTCTACCATGGTCTGCTGACATGGATTGAATCTTTGTGACTGCAGTAGTCCTCATATATTCTGTTTTTGTGATATTTTTGTTTCTTCTAATATTTTTAAATATAGTTTATGCACTTCATTCAGGGTCATATACACGAGTTCTAATTACTGTTTGGCAAAAGATCGATAACCTTTTTCTGGGGTTAGGAAAGGCACAGGAAAACCTTCCACTCCGGCCTCTTGCACATCCAATGCGTTGACGAACATTTTGCATACAAATGCTCCAAGAAGTTTGAGAACTTCATCCTGACTTTATTTAGTTGTCTTCTGGGAACTTTGTAGCAAGAGATCCAATACATTCCTATTTTTTGTATCATTATTCATTTTTTCGTATCAGCATTTCCTCCAACTGTTTGCAGTATCTTGAAAATACTTATTTTTTATTCTGTAAGACAGTCTAAAGCCAAACTGTGGAAAGAACTATTCTTCCACTCAGAACCCACAATATTATCCCAGGAACTGTGAATTTAAGGATATAATATTTAGTTCATTTGAAATTGTCTAGTTAATGTATTGTAATAAGGAATTTATTGGGTTCATTGTATGCATTATGTAAACCCTTTTTTTCAGTAACTTGTGTGTGATGTAACTGAAGGGTGTTGCACAAAAAAATGACATACATCGGGTTGTACACCCAATTGTACACCCAACATGTGTACAATTGGGTGTCTGTTAACTTTATTTTAAAAAATTTATTTCGCTGCCTTTCACTGTTCTTCCCCTATTTTGCTTTTCCACGTCTGTTGACTTCATAATCCATGTTCCACATTTTGAAGGAGCACTGCATTGGTGCAAAATATGAAGAGATGCAAACTGACCATCAAAAAATACTTGCAGAGGACTGCTACTTGGTGTGTTTGAACTATGGTCTGAGGGATCCACTTGAGTTACATTCAAGAACTAAGTGCATGTGTCCTGCTTTGTTTTGTTTTGTTGAGTGGGTGCTGATGACATGAATTTGGGGTATTCAGCAGGATGTACTAAAACAGGGGGTAGTGTGCAGAATGTGCCAGTAAGGGCTAGACCCTTCTGGAAACTTGTAGGAAGACCTTTAGAAAGCTCCAGGTGATCAGGAGCTATATAAGGCTGTTGATAGCATTCGTTTTGGGTCAGTTGGTTGTAGGCCAAAAGAACACACACGCACACACCTAGTCCCAACTGGAAGTGAACTTTGGATACAAATAGTAAAACTATTATAGAAAGCTCTCTATGGAGATTGTTAGTGACTGAATTTGTCATCTTATCACAAGGCTAATAGAAATGGATTACTGACACTGTGTACAAATTAAAGTGTGAATAATCCAGTCTGGCAAGAAATTGGGTAAGTGTGGTATTTGTTTGTAAGATATCTGTTGACAGTAGCTTGTGCGTAGTGTCACTTTTGATTTGTTGTGAATAAAGTTTAGGTGAAATGAAAACTCGTGTTGATTTCGTTGCTGCAACATCAGAGGCTCATTTTAGTTTATTTCGTAACCAAACCTTCAGCAGACGGAATCAACAGGCTATAAACCCAAGAGGGCTCCAAGGGGAAATCAGTCCGCAAAGATACAGGTGATGCAGAAACACTGACGAGGGAAGAGGAAATTAGACTTGCACCTGAATTCAGGAGGTGTCAACAGAAAGCAGGAATTAGGTGGCTCCAGGATATTCCACAGCTGCACATTTGAGGCAACAGGCATTATTACAAAAAGGATTTTTTGTCAGATCCTGTCAAAAAGTTGGCATAGGATCATCATTCTACTCTTCCTGTTGACAAGGTGTCCCACAAGGTAGCTTGCTAAGTCTTACTCTATTTGTAATGGCAATCACCCACCTATCTATCAGCTGGGGTCCAAGGGTCAGTCATCATTTGCAGATGACTTTGCTCTCTATGGCAGCAGATCTACTGCTTCAGAAGCATCTAAATGATCTGTGCAGCAGGATTAAGCAGGCAGTGAATATATTGAAGGTGGCATCACATTTTAACTGGGGTGCTGACAGGAAAACTATACTTAGGCTTTATATATCTATGTTTAAGCAAGCTGGATTATACCTATCAAATTTATGACTCTGCCTCTTAACTAACTTAAAAAAAATGAGATGTTGTACATAACTTTGGATTTCAGTTTAGTACAGGGGCATACACCACTTCCCCTGTGGCTTGCAGATACAGTAAGTGAACTCAGGCTGACCCCTCCTTTCAATCTGCAGGAGGAATTGAGCATAAGGTACGTCTCCAAAATCTCAACTTCTCAAAGCAATGGAGATTATTTAGAGGTATGTGAAAACCCCAGTAATAGATCGGACAGCAAATAGACCACGGCTGCCTGAACCTCTGGAGGTGAGACTTGAGAGAGAAAGTAGAAATGTCAGTATACTGTACTGACGACGCCAATGGCACAGGTTCCGTGGCCCTGTTTAAGCATCAGTTTCGTGAGATAAATACTTCGTCCCATTGCCTTTGTATATAATATTGATCGAAAATTTAGATTTTGTCTTGCGAAAAAAAAATAGTTTCTTCTTTAATGACCAGAATACGTACATAGAACCTCAGAGCCACCAACAGATAACAATCCTAAGAGAGAGAGAGAGAGAGAGAGAGAGAGAGAGAGAGAGAGAGAGAGAGAGAGAGAGTGCTATAAGTCCTGATTTCGGACTGAGGGATCTGGCTGGCTACCACGTGGTCGGAAGAGGCAACAAGGAATTAAAAGAAGAAATATTTAGGGTTTTGATCAGCACGTTCCTTCAATAAGAACACGTCTGTGTTGGTAAGGCCGAGTCCAGAGGTCCTCTTTCCATCCCTTTGCCTCCTTGTCAATGTAGAGATTTGGGTACGCAGATATTCAAGTGTTTATTGGATATTTTCATTTTTTCAATTATCTGCCGTAACTGTAATATACGAAAAGTCTCTTATACCATCGCTTGGGCTAATTGTTTGAGTGTGTGTGTGTATTTTAGAGTAGAGTACAACTGTGTTAATACGTGGAAATGCACATGAGCATGGACATATATAGACATCAAGAAGTATAATAGAATTTAAATACACATGTATGCGTGTAGTATTTGGGATACAGCTGGGGTTGCCTTTTCTTTTATACTTCTTTAGTATTTTTCCTTTTATTCTGTTTTCCCTTTCTACAATTATTCATTTATTAACCGGCCTTTTGTTTTCCACGTATGTACTTTCGTGTTCATAAACTAATTATAGATATGTTAGACATCAAAGGAGAATGGTCCCCATAGAAATACCTTCTGAAAATTGGTTCACATTCCACCAGCCAATGGGAGATCGTTTACAAAGGCGCTTTGCCGAAAACAGAAGTTTTCAGCCAATGAAAGAAGGCGATAGAAACATTGTGTACGGTGGCGGCCTCTGGTTGGCCAAAGCAATTCCTTCTCTGACCTTGTGAGGCTCAGTGTAGGTCTAAGACGGAAGATGAACGGTTGTGTGGTGTTTGTAAACAAGAGCTTACGAAGTGAAAGTAAGGACTCTGGTAGGAATATGGAGTTTCTTGGGACATATTCTTGATTTTGTAGGAGTTGCAGGTTTGAATGACCATTGGAAATCTTAAGAATGTTACGGAAAGGGGTGTTGTTGTGTTGTGGTCACGGGATTTAGAATTTTGGAACTTTTGCAAAGATTCCTGTAGGCCGTCCAGTCTGAAGCTGGAAGGGAGTTGTATACTTTTTGAGAAACTGACTCAGCAAATTTCTGTGAAGATTCTGAGGTTCTTGAACGTGTTTGCAGTTCGGGGTCCACAGCAGAATTTTTATCCTGTGTGCTAAGGTGCTAAAGGAGAAAGAGGCCTGATGTGTATATTTGGGCTCTTTAAACAAACACAGCAATGTCAGACAGACCTTTTCTGTTTTGGGTCATGTGGAAAAGAGCCAACTATAACGATTCGTGGTGCTATGACTTCTTAGATTGAAAATCATGATAGGTGCAGTTTAAAAACTTATTATCTAAGAGTAAAAAACTAAATTCAGTTGATGGAAATCTGAAAGTAAGGCTTGAGATGACACGGTCCTTAAATGTCATCATCAATGTCTAAATACCCCTGAAAAATTAGGGTTTATTTGTCGCCTCTCAATTTGGGAAACATTGGTAATCAAAGGCCAGGTACTTGCTGAATCAATATGGCCAATATGTAACTTAATCCATTCATAGCTCCGTAATGTGACAATTACTTGAGTACCTGTTGAATACTCATCAAGAATTTGCAGCATTCTGCTTCAATCGGGGGAGCAACCGTCATCACGGGTCAATTGCCTGCTTACCAGGTGGTGGACGATGGCTCTTGGTGAGACCCAACCTTCATTTCTCATATCATTTACAGGTATGGCTTTTAATCCAGGCTCGGGACAGTATTTATATGGTTAGTTTGAGGTGATTGCAGTAATATCATCAGGCTTTTCAGTGATGTTCCTCAAAAGCACAAAAGGACGCTTGTACAGTGACAATCTCTGCACCATTTTCACGGTGGATAGGATCCAAGGATGTTAGGTGATAGGTGTAGGAAACTTACGCACGCACGCGAGCGCGAGTGCACGTTCAAGACAGGCTTTATGGCATTAGTACAGCTCTGCATCTTGTGTCAGAAATGAAGAGGAAGCTTTCCAACTGGACTTTCCTTTCCTCGGCCCTTTGCGAGTTGGACAGCTCGAAGCCTCTGCCACGCCCCCCCCCCCCCCGCCCCCCGCTGCTGTCGTCTCATCAACTTAGGATTTGAAGAAAAAATCCCGAATTCGCTGGATTCTGACCAGGATTAGGTTAGGAGTTGATTAGTGGGTCTCTCTCTCTCTCTCTCTCTCTCTCTCTCTCTCTCTCTCTCTCTCTCTCTCTCTCTCTCTCTCTCTGGCCCCTTTTTCTCTCTTGCCTTACTTTTGACTTTCTTTTCTCTCTCTCTCTGTCTCTCTCCCTCTCTCTCTCTCTCCCTCTCTCTCTCTCTGTCTGAGGGAAAGGGAGATAATCTGGGGCTGTATGGTGTGTGTGTGTGTGTTTACAATTAGGTAGTGAAGCCTAAAAATCTGAAATTGTAATGACATTGCCACTTCATCTCGTGCTTAATCGTTTGCATAAACACATTTAGAAGTATGATGAACTGACCTAAATTGAGGAACACTGAATATTAAGATTTTTCCCCTGTCCTTTCCAGCCAATCAAGCCAAGAATAATTATCTTAACATATCCTACAGTAATATAAAGTATATATATATATATATATATATATATATATATATATATATATATATATCTACATATATATATATATATATATATATATATATATATATATATATATATATATAAGTAACAAGTTAGTTACTTTCAATGTTTATTAGAGTGAAAAATGTTATAATAATGATATATAAGGTCGGCAGAACAAGCGCTTTTAATTATAACAATTAAGTGAGAACGGGAAAGACCCAAGTGAGAGAGAGAAAGAGAGAGAGAGAGAGAGTGTCCCGCCAACTTCAGGGACAGCCGTATAGAGAGAGAGAGAGAGTAGGCTCCCTTAGTGTGTGTGTTGTAGTGCTGCCGAGAGTGTCGTCGTCGGTCTACCTGAGCGCAGGTGGCTGCTGCTGCTGCTGCTGCACCAACTCCCTTCGAGCTGGAGAATCTGTTATCATCAGAGGCTCGGTTCCGGTCCCACCGATCAGAGCTTTCGTTCTTGCTGCGTGAGGACGACGCTATTACCCCACTGTTGAGTGTGGGCGGCGTAGATTCTGTGGAGGTGCGTGTTTGTGGGCGGGGCGGGGGCGTCCCCGATAGTGAGAAAAAGAGGGAAATATGTGTTTGTGTGACGGTGGCTTCTGAGGCCAAGAAGTTCTTTCGGATGGTGTTTCTCTTTCAGATGACAGTGACCCTGGTGATGATTGTGAGCCTCTTGTGGCACTCTCGGTGATAGTGTTGTTGCTGAAGAAGGCGGCGCCATGACGGGCGAGGGTCAGCAGCAGAGCTGCTGATGTCACGACGGGAAAGTTCAAATCTACAACAGGATTTTCTTTCGCCATTTCATTCGATCGGTTTTCGAATGTGAAGAAGAAAGCCTGCTCTCGTGGGGGGCTCACCAAAGCTCTTGTTCATAGGAGGCTCAGGCTGAGGCTGGCTGCTGGCTGAGGCTGCTGGCTGCAACAGATGTCTCTCTCTCACCTACCTGGATGTTGTGACGCCAGTTTGAATAGCCACAAATCAATCAATCAGCCCTTCTCACCCGGAGCAAGAACGAGAAGCACAGCATGGAAGAATATCTGTCTACCTGTGGCTTCCAACACTTGCTGGTGACCTCGGCCTGTCTATATAGGGACTCGTGCATCTTCGCCAGATTTGGTGAGTGAAACTTTTTTTTTTTTTCATTGTGCATTTTTTCATGCCTTTCCATCCATGAATAATATTATGCACTATTCACCTGTATCTTCGTGAATGACTATCCACAAGTCTGTTGGGATACTTATTATCGTACTCTGGGTTGAGTAGTGTTGCTTAGCTATGTCAAAATATTAATTGTGGGGAATATTTGGGAACACTGCATCCCCACCATTATATACCGCCACCATGATTCATTACTCACAGGATTGCCAGGATTATCATCAACATCCACACTTCATTCCATGTTCACTCTTGTTTATTTATCTATATTAACACTGGCGATATCTTTGGAGAAAGTTTTGGAGCTTGCTATGAAAAAAGCAAAGATAAATTGGTAGGTGTTTGGGGCAAATCTTCTGAATATCAGGCAACATTGCTGAGCAGCACAACAAATAGTTTTGGGGGGAATTAATACCATAAAAACATGACAAAACCTTTTTGAATTAGTGCATAAGCAGACTTTACATAGAATGAGCTTCGTGTCAGTATATGTAAGATCATAGCGTCGTGCACAACGATTTTATCGCGCTGTCCAACGCCCCCCCCCCCACCCCGCCACCCCGACCCCCCTCCCGCCAGTGATGATAGACGCTTCCTGCCTCGACATAGTCAAGCTCTGTTCATCCGGCCTGACTACTGACTGTCCAGCGCAGGAATGGGTCGCTTTTGTTTACTTTGAGAATGTTTCCTCAAGCAGTTCTTGATACTACACACACACACACTCCCCCCCCCCTTCTCTCTCTCTCTCTCTCTCTCTCTCTCTCTCTCTCTCTCTCTCTCTCTCTCTCTCTCTCTCTCTCATATATATACCGATCTGTCGTAGATCTCTTGATTTGACAGGATCGGTCCGGCGGAATATTGGACAGACATGACGTCGCATGCCAGCATTAAGTAAAGAGCTGATCTTGACCGCATGCTGGCTACTCACGAGGCAAGTGTTTATTTCTGGTGTTGTCGTCGTCATCTCCGTTTCGTCTGGAAGTTTTCTGTCCCAGGAGACGAACTCTGCGGCTGCATTAATGAAGAACGAGACTCCACCTCCTGGGAATGTTCGATTTCTTCTGGGTTACAAATCTTTTCGCAACTGTCAAGGGTGGGTTTTTTTTTGTGCTTTCTGCTAAGCTATAATATGCCCATGGGACTGAGAGCTCGCACGTGCTCTTGTTAATAATACAAAAACTGTTTCGTCGCCAATAAATGCTCAGGTATATGGTTCAGAATCGGCTGGGTTAACTGACCGAGTCATTAAGCAGATGTGATAAAAAGGAACCTGCCTCACGGACCCTGCTGTGTCAGTGACGATGAAAGTCGCCATTTTATTAGAAATTGTCCTCACACACACACACACTGGCGCTTTTGAAGGATGGTCTCCATCACTGGGAAGATGCTCCTTGTCTTCTTCTTCTTCTTCTTCTTCTTCTTCTTCTTCTTCTTCTTCTTCTTCTTCTTCTTCTTCTTCTTCTTCAGAGGGCACTTGGAAACCGTCTTTGTTATATCTTCTGTTATAACATTTTCAGTGGGACCTGGTTATCAATATCGATTTACCAGCTGAATCAGGAGGGAATAAGTTTTAGAGTGCGCTCGCCGTTGCTCTACTGCAGGAATTATATATCGACAGTTTTTAATTGCTGGCTATTCCCCCCCGGAAGATTTTTTTTTTTTCAGGAGCAAAATACCTTTTGAGGCATATAGCACATTCAGTGATGAATGAATCTTGTTGACGATGAACAAGTAGTCACTGAATGCCGGGTTTTGTACAGGAATCCAAACCACAGGTGAATTAATGCTGTGTCTCCCTCCAGTCGCGTTTTTCTGTCAGATGTTTGGAACAAATTGTGCTTGGTATTTATACACTAAACAAAGTAGAGGTTTGCTTATTATTATTATTATTATTATTATTATTATTATTATTATTATTATTATTGTTGTTGTTGTTGTTGTTGTTAACTGGAATTCCAATCTCATGGTTATTGAGGACGATAAATTGTAGAGTGGTGACCGGAAAAAAAACATGACGTAAAATCGAAGGACATCACTAAAAGGGCAGAATAACTCCTCCTGAGGAGCCTGTGTCCTTCCAGCTGAGGAAAACTGCATTTTCGGGATTTTTCGGAAAACTGATTCTGTTTCCCTGGCGTTGCTGCGTCATGTCTGCTCTCAAAGACTGACAGACTGAGTTCATAATCTCGTCATTACGGTCTTCACTGATGACCCAAGAGAGGAGACGCTTCGATGCGAAAAAGAAATTACCTCCCCCCAACCCCCCAGCCCGACCCCCCTCCCCGCCAAAAAATGAGAGTTTTTAGAGTGATCTTAATGTTTATGTTGAGCAGAAATATATTCCACTGTACATTTTTATGTTGACTGCTGTTTTAATGATTGAGTCTGGAGTCGTTTAATTCAAGAAATAACCCACACAAGTGTCTGTGTGTCTTGTGAAGATTCATTATGAAGATTATAATGCTCTGAATCCCAACAGCAATTCTCTCTCTCTCTCTCTCATATACACACGGGCGCGCGCGCAAACACATTGCTAACAATCCAAGGAACATTTCACAATCGTCGAACAATTCATCACTACTGAGACTGACTCGGAATCTCCACGGGGACGGTTGATTGGAGGGAGGAGTTCATTTCCGTGAGTCTGGTTTATTCTCTCTGCGTCTCTTCTCCCACCCCCCCCCATCACCCCCGCCCCCATCACCCCCGCCCCCTCGTCCCTTGGCCTTTAAACCCTACCCCTAACCCCGATTTCATTGGTTAGGAAACTTTGGAGCGTTTTTCTTCATGTTTCTCGTTATGTTGGCATGGGAATAATGGCTGCTTTTCTAGGATTTGTCCCCCCGAAATGGGCTGAGTAGCCACTAGGTTGCTTGAATATATAAGTAATAGCTCAGTAGGGCTAGACTTTTGTGTAGGTGGGATGAAAGAGGAAGCTTCACCTGTACGAGAGATGAAAGTGACACGACTGACGGAGGGATCGGACGTGTCGGTGTATGAATCAGCTACGGTGTGAAGAGAGTGTAGAAAAAGAGACCCTGGGTGGGGACTGTATGAACTGCTATTCTGGAAGACTGACAGAGAGAGAGTGAGAGAGAGAGAGAGAGAGAGAGAGAGAGAGAGAGAGAGAGAGAAAGAGAGAGAGAGAGAGGATTGAATTTGCACCGTCCATTCTCCCTGACTGTCTGATGGGACTCTCAATCATTCGACGCCCAAGAGACATTTCAGCTACGCCCCGTGGCGACCATTCTTCCCCCCCACCCACCCCCACCCAGCTGGGGCACCTGAGGCCCTCTTCAGAATTCGGGTTATTCCTTGCTGGAAGCAGCAAGGAATGGTTCTTCAAGAAGTCAGTCTTCTCTCTCTCTCTCTCTCTCTCTCTCTGGGTGGTCAGATTTTCTCCCCAAAATATTCCTTCTGTGTCGTTATGTTTTGTTGTTTTGCAACCCCGCCACTATTTCGCTTCATTTCTAACATCTATTCGATTTAATAATCATATAAAGCTACGTAGGCTCTTATGCAGAGCCTTGGGGAGAAGTGTCCTCGCTCATGTCGATAAGGGAATCTATTCCGTTAATCTGCCAAAATTTTTTTCTCTTTATGATTTGACGTTTACGTAATGCATCAGCCAGTATTCAAGCAGTATATACACTAGCAGGGACAGGCACTTATGAAAGATAAAAGAATGAAAAGCAAAACAGAAAATGAAAAGAACATTTTAACCAGGCATCGATGAAACAAGCTTTGGAGAGTCGGTTGCTATCGATACCTGGCACGAGATCTTCTTTGCAAAAGGCGCCCCCTTCTTCTTCCCCTCCCGACGGACGATCTGATCTCTAACTTCGGCCTTTGTGGCTTTTTTTGACCCTCCACCTTCGCAGCCTTCTCTCCTACTCAGGACGAATGCAGGGCAATGAGCTCTATTACATATAGGACTGCAGGATATCGCAAAATAAACTTGTGAATACTAATATCAAGTTTGTAAGACTTGTGGCTGAAGTCCCTTCATTGGTGCTTCGTGACAAACAGGTACAGAAGGCACTCTGTGTCCCGGTCTCCACTTCAAGTGTCCTCTCGAGAGTCTGGCTGGAACGCTCATGAAGTCTCTTCTTTCTATTCACTGTGACTATTTCGCTGCTGGATCTACACCTCTCGTGCTGCTTGCAACAGCTTCTTTAGGTCTGTTGCTGCGAGTTTCAGAGATTGCTTCTTTTTCCCCAGTCAGAAGCATCAGCACTCATCCTCACCTCCTCCTCACTCTTTTATCTAGCCTTAGGCCCCGCATGGCGGGTTCCTGCAGCCGCACGCAAGACAAAATTTCTAGGCCTTGAGATCTCTCTCTCTCTCTCTCTCTCTCTCTCTCTCTCTCTGAAAGACAGACATTTGCGTCTTCTGGTGCCAGGGACCAACACTGCCCACTCAGTCGTGAAGGCTATTCTGTAATCAATTCTTATTCTGAGATGACGGGAGGTTCATTCTCTTGCAGTGTCACTGTTGCCACATGTAAACTGGGGGGCGGGGGGGACAGCTTTGCCTCTCCCCCATTCTCTGGCCTCATCGTGCAAGGGGACGTTGGGGGGGGGGGGGGGGCATCTCGCAAGCGAGTGGGCCGGGGCGAACTACGAACAAAATCTGGCACGCGTTTGGTAATCTCATCCGTGGATTATTGAATTGGTTGTTAGCCTACTTTACTGGGTCGCAGCTGGGGCCGAGAGAGAGAGAGAGAGAGAGAGAGAGAGAGAGAGAGAGAGAGAGAGAGAGAGAGGGGGGGGGAGAGAGAGAGAGAGAGAGAGAGAGAGAGAGAGAGAGAGAGAGAGAGAGAGATAACTAATCAGTAATCTGGTGAAGTGAACACAGTCATATCATAAGGGAAATGAGGAGGTCCTTGTAACTGTGATCCTCACCACAACGGGATGAAACAATTCATAATAATATATATATTCTCTCTCTCTCTCTCTCAGATGCTTTATGGAAATCAGCACTTTTAAAAATGAAAGTTAATGAGTATAGAAATAAAGTAGATAAATAAATGAAAAGAAAAAAAACGATAATATTAGGAATAAGAAAATAGGGATAAAACAACAGATTACAAATAAAGTTAAATAAAAATGAGCATTACATGAAAGCTTCATCCTATATGAAGCCTGGCTCCCTCATTTTGAGAGAGAAATTCGGGTCTCGTTTTTGCCCAACATTATTCCTTCGTACTACCTCTCTGGCGCCTCCCTTCCTCTGGGGACTCACTCAGGTCGATGATTGATTGGTGAAGTTTATTTATAAGGGATAGCCAGGTCAGAAGGTTTGACCCTACTTGGCCCCTAGGCTTGTCAAGGTTCCCCAGGGTCGTGTCGCCTGCTTATGCACACACACAAGAATTGTCAGATGTGCGTCTGTGTTTATGTACTGAAAATATGACGTTGGTGCATTTGATTTGCACATTCACGACGTTGATATTTGTGATCTTACAATGCATTTCATCTTTTACCGTTTGTTGACCTTCGTTGTACTGTAGGTTTCGGTCGATGGGAGCGCTCCGCTGCTGCGTTCACTCGTAGGTCTGTCTTTGTCGGTGTTCCTTATTAGTTATGTTATAAGCTCATTGGCACCTCAAGTCTGCAATGAGAATCGTTTAGGTGCTCCACAAACACGATCTTTTCTTTTCTTTTCTTTTCTTTTCTTTTCTCTCGCAAGGTTGACAGTTTCTGATATTGAACTTTCCGTCGTTCCACTCCTCCAGAAGACCTTTTGTCTTGACATCATGATGTTCGTGAGCTTCCGTCTGCTGCTGCAGAGCCTGCTCGTCTGCCTCCCAGGCTTTCCTTGACCACAGCTCCACTAATCATTTAGTGAGTGGGAAGGTCCTGCTGGGGTTGAGAATTCAGTATGTGGAGGCAGTGCCTCACCTATACCACCTCGCCATTCCCTCTCTCTCTAGATCATGAACGTACAGGAGGTAGTTTCAGTTCCCGATCTCTTAGGCAGTTTTGCCTCATATGTTTCATATTTGCATTGCGTTGCATATGTTCGAAGGACTTTGAAAAGTACCGTACCTATATCGTGTACTGGCAAAAGTTTTAGCAATCTCTTTTTAAATTGACATCCTGCTTATTAGCATTTGCAGACGACGTTTCCTCTCGCTTGCCTTCTATTACTGTACTATGCCATTTGCCACATAATATATATATATATATATATATATATATATATATATATATATAGTATATATATATATATATATATATATATATATATATATTCTTATGCTGTGGTTTACATAATGCAGTAATCTCCCTGTGTGTATTTGTGTGTTGTTGTGTACTGTATGATTTTGTTTCAGATACGCGTATGCCGTAAAAGAGTTAGCGTAAAGTTAGTGGTTAAACGCTATGATGGTTTGAGAGGACGACGTATGCGTTGAGCTGAGAGAGCACGGTAGGTGTGTAGAGAGAGAAGGGACAGGACAGTCGTTGTTCGTGTATTTTCAAAACTGCTGAAGTAATGCATTCCATTGGGACTCGATCAAAACACTGTGGTTAGACCTACCACGTAGATAGACGCCCATACAAAGGGGGCCCACACTCAGAGACCAAAAAGCGTTGTGGAAAGGAGCTGCGTTTTTCCGCTCCACGTCTCTCTCTCTCTCTCTCGCTCGTTCGCTCGCTCTCGGGATTACGAATGTCCCGTTTTAATGTAATTGATATTTTGGTAGACGATGGTCACTCATATTCTTTAACTGTTTAATTCCTTAGTAAATGTGTCTGAGTTATCTGAACAGTGTATTTTATTAAGTGTTGTGTGTAACGGCGCCTGGTTAAAGACACGAAGCATTTTGGTACCAAGGTATTGTAATATATAGTTATTGGGTTTCAGTGCACTGAAAAATAATATCTGCAGTGGTTATATGTAAAGATACCTTTTCACTTTTTTAATATTTTTCCGTGTTATATGTTTTATGCTTTATCTTTTGAAGAATTTTTTCTTTTATACATATATGTGATGAATTTGCTATTGCCTTAATTTTTGCTTTACATTTTTTTATATTTAATCTTTTGCAGAGTATATTTCTGTGTCTTTTGTATCCGCATTTTTATAGGATTGATTTATTTGCCTTATTTTGTTTAAACACGTGGGAATTAATTTACTTACAGTATATTTCCTTTCAATCAAGTTTGTTATTTAACAATTTAAATCTTTCTTGAATAATTTTTATGAATTAATAAATTAATTTCTGATTTAATTTTGACTGAGTGATTAATTCAGATTTAATCCAATTTTTCAAATAATAATAATTTCCCTGAGACTGTTAAATGTCATGTATAATCTTTGAATTAGAAATAAATTTTTGTATTTAAAATATTATATCAGAGTTTCATTCATTGACCCACACCAGTAATTTTGATTTGAATTAGGGATAGAGTGGTAAGTGAGATGTTTTCCTTCAAGTAATTGAAGTGAGCTCGAACCAGGGAAATGAAATAAATAGAAATACTTGAACTTTTATAATGTTAATGGAGTGATGCCCTTAGATTTTACCTCACACCTGTTTAACGAACTTTATCTGCTTTCTTTCATGATTGATAAGTTTTATAAGGGATCACTGTTGCCTTTAGAGAAATCAGTCGTCTTTATGTGTGATGAGGGTTCAGGTGTCTGGCTTTTGTGAGGTAACTATAATTGTTGAATAAATGGTAAGTTTTGGTAATCAAATATCAAGCACTTAGATACCAGGTTTGATTTAAAGAACAAACACTGGACACTCCGGGGTCACCATATATAAATTGGTGCACTAGACTGGACCATTTCCCCCATATATAAATGGTGCCTTAGACTCCGGGACAAGCACTTAGATATCAGGTTTGATTTGAAGAACAGACACTGGACACTTCGTCACAATATATATTTATATATATATATATATATATATATATATATATATATATATATATATATATATTATATATATATATATATAATATATATACCGTACGTCGGAATTTAGGAACCTCAAATGGAAACTTGCTTTCATGACCAATAAATAAATAAATAAAATAAGGGTCCCAAACCTACCACCAGTACTCCCACCACTTATCTTACTCGATCCTTCCCCTTTTTTCCTGTGCATATAATATGATGTTAGCAAGTATATGATTCGTGTTAGTCATGGAAAGTGGATCATTCCTTGATTCTGCAGGTGAAGATTGAGTGATGTGCTTTTGTGGGAAATATTGTCAGTTTCTGCATCTCTCCCACGAGAAGGAGTGGGACCTTTTTTGGTGAATAGTAATAATATTAATGACAATCTGCCCTTCCCGCTCATCTACTGTGCGTATCTTGGGCTTCTTCTTTCGTGTTCTCCTTTCTCCCTTTGTTGCTGTACGGCTCCCCTCCCCTCCCCCTCCCCTCCCCTCCCCTGCACGCCGCTTATATTCACGTGTCTCCCAGGCAAGGTATTCAGGCTGCAGGTTGACAATGCCTCCCCCCCCCCTCTCTCTCTCTCTCTCTCTCTCTCTCTCTCTCTCTCTCGGGGAATGGCTGGTGTCGAGGCTCTGCCTTGTTTCTGAGCGACGTAAAAGTTCGTTGTGTCCTTCTCTCCTGCCCTCTGTTTTCGCTCAGACGCCGCCATGACGTTTCCGCTGCCTTCCGTTCACATTGCTTCATCAGCTGCAACTCGTCCTCCTCAGCTGCCGTCCACGAAAAGCAGCACAAGGCCTTCCTTCGTTTATTATCAGAGGCTTTCATGTTCAAGTTGAGTAGAAGCAACTTCAATCTCGTCAGTTCTACTGACAACGATTGCAGCGACCAAGTACTGAATGAAGCTGTGAAGTCTGGGTCGAGGTCTTGCACACGAACGCTGGGGGTGATCTCTGGCACCATTTCCTCTGGGCTTCTAGACAAGACGAGACCTCCACCCCCCAAGCCCCCTCCATCTCCCTCTCTCGGTAAACCTCAAAACAATAAAAAGTAATTATTAAATTAAATAACGAAGGATTTCACAAGACTTGAAGATTAAGGCACCGTCATTCACTCAAGTGAAAACCTTGTCTCCGGAGAGAGAGAGAGAGAGAGAGAGAGAGAGAGATGAGAGAGAGATGAGAGAGAGAGAGAGAGAAATAAACCTTACATCACGGAAGCATAAGGTCGAATACGGCAGAGAGGGCTACAGCACCGAAAAGCCGTCAGTACAGGATTATGGAAAGTAAAGACGTCTGAGAAAACGGCTTCATTACAAGATCGTTGAATCAGTTGTCAGTTTAGTAAATCAGTTTCTAATTTCAGAAGGATTTTCCCTTTCGTCTCCTCAGAGAGTGTGACGCTTAAGGTTTGGCCCAGTCAAGTGTTCTTCTCGTGCCCTGCATCTCTCTCTCTCTCTCTCTCTCTCTCTCTCAAATACTGACATGGACTAGGCCTACGTCACTATTCCTCAAAGAATGTCATTCCTGTAATGATTCCAGGGCGTCAACACATTGAAGTCAAAATGCTGAAATTCGAGCATATTATGATGAAATGCTACAGATACTTCTTCTTCCCAGCTTGTTCCCATTTTTATAGTGGGGTCGCCGTTTCGGATGAGCCGTTTCCATCTATTTCTATCCTGTGCTTCTGCCTCATCAATTCCCTTCTCATGCAGGTCTCCCCTCACACAGTCCTTCCATCTCTTTCTTGGTCTCCCTCTTCTTCTTCTTCTTCTTCTCTGGACCCTCCGTCCCCATAGTATGTCTACCAGCGTGGTCCTCATCTCTCCTCAACAGGTTGTCCATACCATCTCAGCCTCCCCTCCTGCACTTTCTTTGATATTTCCACCACCATAGTCGACGCCCTAATGTAATCATTTGGGATGCTATCCTCTCTCGTCACCCCAGCCATCCACCTAAGCATTCTCATCTCTGCCCACATCCATCTTCTTCTCCTCTGTCTTTTCTCAAGCTTGCTGTTTCCGTGCCATACATAAAACATTGCTGTTCTTACCACCGTCTTATGAAATTTTCCTTTTAACCTCAGCGGTACTCTTGTCACAAAGAACTCCAGATGCCGCTCTCCAGTTGTTCCAGCCTGCCTGTACCCGATGTGTTTACTTCCTCTTCCATTACCTCTTTCCATATTTCGGCCTCATTCCATGGTTTTGGCACAGATTTTTTATGGCCGGATGCCCTTCCTGACACCAACCCTCCCTATTTATCCGGGCTTGGAACCGGCACCCATAAAGGTGGCTAGGTTAATGAAATGCTACAGATACGAAGTCTTTTTATATAAAAAAATACTGTATATGTACAGATCATCACCTATACATAGTATGAATGTCAAAGCGATCTCCCCGAGTTGTTTTATCCACGGAGCCATCCTCTCTCTCTCTCTCTCTCTCTCTCTCTCTCTCTCTCTCTTAAGGAAAACGGCTTCATACTAGAAAGAAAAATAATTAAAAAGGAAAGGAAAGAGAGAGAGAGAGAGACAGGGGGGGAGGATGATTACTGTTAATTAATATTATTGCCCGTTACTTTCTTGTTATGTCCACATTTGAGCAAAGGGTGAAAGATCGACTTCTTAGTTTCTGGAACACAAGAGAATTTGGAGACCTTTCGAAGGCTTTACCTGGAGCCAGACAATACTGAAGGTTCCTCCCCCTCCTCCTCCTCCTGCAGCAGTAGCAGCAGGAGAAGGCTTTAGAAACCCAGTTGTGGAAATGAAATGGAAACCATTGGAACCAATTAAATTTCTGGAAGTGCTGGTTTAAAATATATAAAAATGTATATATTTCTTATTGCATTAAACCTATTGTAATCTGAATATTGCAAAAGACGTTTTTTAATAAAGAAGATAAAACTACACTATTAGTGATTTCATATACATACATACATATACAGTATATATGTATGTGTGTGTATGCTGTCATTAGTACTATGGTGGAAAGCTTTCGAATCACACGTAACATTTCTTAGTTCATTTGTCGACTACATGTCAACTGCTGGCCCGTTAGCATCTCTCTCTCTCTCTCTCTCTCTCTCATAAATAACAATATTGTAAATTAATTTTTAATAAGCTCCTGCACATACACAAATATAAATTTATATATATATATTCATTGATAATAGAGCAGTGATAGTATGAAGTAAGAGTTATCCTGTGTTGTCTTTTCTATGGAGCCACCCCGTCAGGGGAAACGCTTTTAATTAAAAAGGAAAAGATAGGATGTGAAAAGGAAGTTCTTGAGAGAGAGAGAGAGAGAGAGAGAGAAGAGAGAGAGAGAGAGAGAGAGAGTCACCGTCAGTCGACTGTATACAATAAAGTCTTTGTTTTGTTACCTATCTTGTCAATGAAACTGTCTCCACATTTAATATCTGCTCAGAAGATTTTTAGAGTGTGTGTTTTTACTGTATCCCTCTCCCTCTACACACACACACACACACATACGAGCCGTCTCCTCTAGTGAAAGTATTCTAAAGTATAAGCAGTGGTTTTAAAATTAACATAAAAAAACACATTTAACTTGAAACATTTTCAACGTAATTGTTTTCACAAAAACAAAGACACGTGGCATCGTTTTTGACCTGTGCTGCCAAATCTCAGTTTCTGGGTACGTGGTGGGCAGAGGGCATTTATAGAAGGTCAGAGGCTACTTGACCATAAACCAAACACACAGGCCCAAGGGGGCTGGATTTGCTCTACTCTTCTAGGCCTACTGAAAGAACTGCAGTGCTCAGGCTGCCACTGGGGCAGACAGTGCGGAAAGCCCAAGAGGAAACGATTGATTGCACACCAAATGGCAGGAGGTCTCAGGCAGAACCATAAACACGGGATTCACGTCAAGAGAGGGATTTAAACGCACTGCTTTTTCTATAAATCTGGTCACACCCTAGCGACCATGTATAGCTTTTAATAGACATTAGAATATATAGGGCTACTGAGCCACGGCCACCTACATCCATGGCTTCCCAGCAGACCTCTTCTGGTGATGAAATCTCCCGAGGGGCTTTATCAGGGGGTCAGAAGGGTCTGTAAGAGGTGTCCTGGTGAGAAGAGAGAGAGAAGCATCAGCACATTAAGGTTACGGAATGCTTTCATAAACTTTCCCAGGCAACATTTTCACGCAATGTAACACAAGGGAAGAAAACCTTCACCTTGTTAACTCTCTCTCTTCCTCTCCAAAACAATAAATCAAACCACGAAGGATTCACTTATGCGAAAGCCTTGTCCATGGGGAGAGAGAGAGAGAGAGAGAGAGAGAGAGAGAGAGAGAGAGAGAGAGAGAGAGAGAGAGAGTTAACAAGGATCTGAAAAGAAATCGACACAAACAACAGCCATCAAAAAGCAAAGCTTTTGTGCAGAGTGACACGAACGCTTCCGAAAGCGTTGACGACAGAAATAGATTTGCTCTGTACGTATATTTCGCAAAGCTTTGAAATATCAGGAATATCTAAAATTACCAGAATATAATACATTTCGAAATAAATTACAAAGTAACCTTGTGATTTCGAATGCGTGAATAAATTACGAGATAGTAATAACGATTATTTTTTTCAAAATTACTGAATCCTTTGCAACGAAACGGACGACGCAGGTGACACCCGAGTTTATGTAGTCGTTTTAACGTCCATCTTGCCTCGACGAGGTGATCTTCGCCTGGGAGGACCTCGACGAGTTAATCCTTACTTTTAAAATATATTTTTTCCAAGAAGTAGTCGTTTCCCTAATATGGGGTGGCTCTAGACTGAGAGAGAGAGAGAGAGAGAGAGAGAGGGAGGGAGGGGGGGGGGGGCGATGGTCAGTACTGCTGTATTCGGCAGCTTCATCCGAGGGAACAAGTCGCTTGTCATAAATAGTCTGCTCCACTCATCACCAGCTTTCCTTCTTCCCGATGTTTGCGCGTTGATAGATGATTGCACAGCCACTTTCAAATATGATGATGATAATAAATGCCATTGCAATCATCATTCAGCGGTCCTTCTCTCGCAGTGTGCTTATAGCTTCCGTCACTGGCAATGGAGGCGATATTATTATAAGTATTGAAAGCGAAAAGTTATCTCTCTCCGCTGGGTGGCGAAAAGTTCGTCCGGTTTACGCACTAACAAATTCTTGTACAGTGGATTTCATATATTATGATATGCACTGTCATACTCGGCATTCCATTCTCTTTCTTCTGTTGTATCCTTACAACGTCCATCAGTGGTTCAAGTCGACGAGATATTCAGTGTTAAAAATAGATCACTTCGCCCGGCCAGATTCTGCAGGAGGTCATAAAGACCAATCTGTCTAACCGGCTTCATGCTATTCTCGCTCTTATTGGCTCCGTGCATAAGGCCACTTTCTGTCCGGCATAGTTTGTTAGGTTACGATTTGATGACACTCTTCCTCGCCATATACACGCTTGATTCTTGACCAGTTGAAGTTAATTTATTGGGCTCGCTCTCTCTCTCTTCTCTCTCTCTCCTCTCTCTCTCTCTCTCTCTCTCTCTCTGAAACCACGATGCTGGCCTTCCTAAATCAAATGTTTTAAAAATGAAAAAGACTAAAAAGGAGAGGAGCGAGGAGAGAGAGAGAGAGAGAGAGAGAGAGAGAGAGAGAGAGAGAGAGAGAGAGAGAGAGAGAGTGAGAGAGAGAGAGAAAGAGGAAAAGCCAAAAATAGTGTATCCCATCAAACATATCTATTGAATAAACGTGAGTACTGAATGTGTATGAACCTTAACTGCTCTCGTTGCAAGAACGTTGGGAAGAAGACCGTTCCTGTTGTTATAGAAAGATTCTGCTTCCAATAAAATTGCTGATATTCAGTCTGGAGGATCTTATTACATCTGGTGTGCAAGGAAGGAAGGAAGGGAGTTCTTCGTATTGCCAGGCAATATCTTGAAAATCGGTAAAAACAGAATCGTAGTGAAAACAAATCAATTCTGTGCAACAGCGATGTGGTCAGATAAATAAATAAATATGTAGATTAAAACCTCACAATAGAACAGTCCAGTTTACACTCACGAGGTTTAAAATTCAAAGTTAATTAAATAAATAATTAATGCTGCGTGCGAGAGAGAGAGAGAGGAGAGAGAGAGAGAGAGAGAGAGAGAGAGAGAGAGAGAGAGAGAGAGAGAGAGAGTGTCCCAGTGTAGCCGGTGTGGAAATGACGTCACTGACATACGGCAATCTTGTGCACACTGACTGGGCTGAGGCTGGATTGGGAATCCACTCGTAAAAACGTCCACACTCTTCACTGAAAAAGTGTTCTGCCAGTTCAAATCTACTAATAAGTTATGAGAATGTTTGACTCTTCTATGATATAAGTCTCACA
Source organism: Macrobrachium rosenbergii (assembly GCA_039081455.1). Lineage (NCBI taxonomy): Eukaryota > Metazoa > Arthropoda > Malacostraca > Decapoda > Palaemonidae > Macrobrachium > Macrobrachium rosenbergii. Next base: position 100,927 of record JANJGK010002148.1, on the reverse strand, counting down.
CACCCAAATATCTATAAAAATAAATTACTAATATTATTCTTTTTGACCTATGGATGCGTTTGGATATTTATCAGCTGTTGCTGCGTGACGCTGCCTGACTGTCATTGGTGGTTCCTGTGCGAACCGAGATCCCGAAGAGCCAGATCTTCTTCTTCTTCTTCTTCTTCTTCTTCTTCTTCTTCTTCTTCTTCTTCTTCTTCTTCTTCTTCTTCTTCTTCCTGGTGCAAACTGGCTCCAGCGCCAACCCGCCTTCAGCGACCTATTCTGAATCAATTCTAATCTTGCCCTCAACAAAATCCACATTTATTCCTTTCCATAATACTATTGAGTCTTCTTATTTTGCTAGTTTTGATGGCATATTTATTTGAAGATCACATGAAATATACTGTATACTGTACACATAAATTCATTCTGCCTTCTGGTAGCAAATTACTCTTCAGCGATGAACTCGACAGCTTTGTAATGCACATTGCAATTTTTGCTTGTGAAAATGATTGCTGTGCGTGTGTAATCAGTCTGATTATTCTACAGCCACAGTGACATCAACTCCTGAAAGGGACAGGGTTTAATGGCTTCATAACTTTAATTCGTATGACGTAATATTGTAGTAGAAATCCTAGGCCTAGTCTGTAGGTGACAGAGCTCATGGTTTTGGTGCCAGTGGACATTCATTGCCCTAAATGAATGATTATGTCTATAACAATGATAGATGTCATTATATTGTAACTTCCAATATCTGTTCTCTCTAAAAGTGAGAAATTGCACGATGCATTGGTACTGAAATCCTCGTGTAAAATGAAATGGCTCAGTACATGAGCCTAGGTCTAGGATATGTTGTCAGTTGACTTTACTCTGGAAATTAAGACTTTGTTGCAACACCGATACTTACTATTATTATATTTGCAGCTTCTAAATATTTCTTATGAAAGCGATTGCAATTAAGTCATTGCAACGATATAATACAGTCAGTGATCATTCTTTTTGTTAAAGTTCACGTGCGAGCATACAACCAACAGTGTTAGTCAGCCCGAGAAATAGGTCTGGTAATCAGAGTTATGGCCAGAGAGAACCATGGTTATGGGACTAATGACGGATCGAACACCATCTTAATTTCATCGTTATATTTCATTAGGAAGATGTAATCAAGGTGTTTTATATTTATATATATATATATATATATATATATATATATATATATATATATATATATATATATATATATATATATATATATATATATATATAAAAGTGAGTGCGTCCAAGGAAATGACTAACAAAACTTTTCACATTTGAATTCCACCCAGTTGCACTAACCGTTGATTATCAAATAGATTTTGCTTATTTCAGATCTTATGCACGTTGTCAGATTTAACTGATGTATTGCTTGCAATTGATTGTACCTGGAAAGCGCAAATTTCGAGGCGCCTGGATAAACGAAGAAGACTTTCAGTCTCGGCTAGAACCAGCTGAAGGAAGGAAGCCCAGAAATGGCTTCTTGCAGAATCTGCCACAAGGAACTCAGTGCCGAATTGACATGCACCAAAAGACATGACACAAGTAAAACCCTTCTACAAAATGAGCGAGCAACTGATCTCGGACAGCTAGAAGAGCTCGGAGGAAACCAAAGCGACAGCAGCACTCCCAACGGAGTGATCATTGCTGCCATTCTGCTTGCGTGTTTCATAGCAGAAATCATTCGCCATGGACCACTGCCCACAAGTTGGTCGGTTTGAGGAAGAGGATGTTCCCGACTCTGCTGTAGCTCGGGGTTGTTTATTCAGGAAGCGTACAAAGTGTACAGATGTGATTAGAACCATGGGGGCCCGGGGGCGGGGGGTGGGGACTGTGACAAACAGTCCGGTGAAAAAGTTGAGGAACAACAAACGTTCTGTCATCATGGATGATTGATGGAAACACAGCAAAGTCCTGCAGTGCAATTGTTAGGTTTTCTGATTCCCATGAGCAGAAAATCACCACAGCTATGCTAGGTCTTGTTAAGGTATGTATATGATGACTCAAATAATGCTCAAGGTCCTACTGGACAAAATTTATATTCTCTCTCAATAGATGCGTTGACAAAGTGTGATGATATTCCTCTCGGTAATCTCATGGGATTTGCAGCTATTGGTGCATCTAACATCGTGGGGGAACATAATTCCCTGTGCAGTAGACTCAAGATCTTATCGCCAGGACTGACTGTATTCAAATGTATGTGCCATTCTATTCATCTGTGTTCTTCAGAGGCTGCAAAAGATTTTCCTCGTCATTATGAAGCTTTGCTTCGCTGTATAATTACATTTTTTGCACATAGTTCAAAAAGACAACATGGTTGAAAACTTTAGCAGGGATTTTGTAACACTATAAGCCTCACAAAATGCTCCTTCCTTGTCAAACTCGCTGGCTTTCCTTGCATGAAGCAGTTGAAAGGGTTCTCGAACAGTGGAAGCCTTTCTTGAGTTTTGCACTTGAGTCAAATTGAGGAGAGAGAACGGTTGGTTAACAGCAGTGCATCAGATATATATTATGTTGAACGGATGGGGGATCCAGCAGTTTTTTTATATTTGACTTTTTTAGAATTAATTTTGCCAAAATTTAATTAAGTCCTTCAAAAAACTTCACCCACAATCCATTTGATATTTGACAGAATAAAAGTTATATAGGTCTCTACTGGGTACTTTTTGTCAGCCACACATTCTTCAGAAATATCCTTTGATGAATATTGATTTATGTCATGGTAGTAACTATGTTCCACTGAACCAACTTTCTCTTGGAGCACAGCTTCTTCACAGCTTGTCTCAGAAAGAGTGCTTCCTTCAAGAACCCTGGGATGGTGCGGGTTGCTCAGTACAGATGTATGTGGAAGAGAGTTTTGTATTTCTGTTTGTGTTGCAGTTAGGAAAAGGTTTGATCTTGGCAACCCCTCCTGGGAAACGGTTTCATTTCTATCAGTCAGCAAAGTTTTATATTACCGGTCAAGAATAGCAGCCATGCCACCTTTACAAGACACAGTTCAACTGGTCCCCAGAACAGAGGCAGAACATAACCAGAAGTCAGATGTGATGCAAGGCAGAGTTCAGATTGCGTCCCAGTGCCAGACGAAATAAGGCATGAAAAGAATATTGAGGAATTTCATAAAGGGTTGGGCAATCCAAAAGATGATGAAGGTAAGGTCATATTTTCAGCATTATCAAATTTGGCTCTCCATATTCCATCTTGACCAACATCAAACGCTGATGCAGAGAGAGAGAGAGAGTCTTCAGTCAGTTCAGTCTTATAAAGACGAAGCTTAGGAATTCTTTGCAGTTGCCATCAGTTATTGCTCTCATGGGGGTGTCAGAGGAAGTCGCAAGGTTTGACTGAAGCTCTCAAAAATATGTATAAAGAAAAACCCCTTTTAAATGGCCTCATGAACATTCTCTTGTAACATCTCTGAAATCTACATTTTCTGTTGACATTATATATGTGTGTTTATATATATATATATATATATATATATATATATATATATATATATATATATATATATATATATATATATATATATATATATACAAAAGTTAAATAAATATACTGTACTAGAATGCAATATATGTATATATATATATATATATATATATATATATATATATATATATATATATATATATATATATATATATATATATATATATATATATACATACACACATATATTGCATTCTAGTACAGTATACTTATTTAACTTATTGTAATAACTGTAAACTTGTTGTAAAAGATCCATGTTACTTTTTTCATCATCAAATTTAATGATTTTCATTCCACTTTTTTCACCACCAGATGAAAAGAGCATCGACTGTTGTTGAGAAGCTTAGATTCCTTCGCCCTCTCGTCTAAAACAAAAGAATACAAATCTAACCACATTTTTAAACAATATGAACTAAAAGCAGAAAGGGTCAGTGTCTCTCCTTATTCATCAGTAAAAAAAAAAAAAGCTGGGAATTCATGCCATTAAGTTCTGAGCACTTGAAAGGTCAGGATGAACAACCAGTAATAATAATAGTTACTGGAGGAAGAACGGGATCCCTCCAGTCCAGTCCAGAGTCCCAACCACTACATCGAGGGAGTTGAGAATATTTGCATAACTGGCAACTGACTGGCTGAGACCTCCTCCTCCTCCTCCTCCATGGAGGAGTTCCTTTGCGTCCATTTCAAGGTAGTCTACTGTCTGTAGACAGTCGGTGTCTCTTGAGACTTCGTGGCAAGTGGATGTTTTCGCGGGACGTTCTCGGGACCCGTCAGGAGGAGGCGGAGGCGACCTTTCTGACCGGAGGCAAATTATTAACTGACTTTATTGTTTATACATATATATGTATATATATATGCATATACACCTTGTATCTATATATATATATATATATATATATATATATATATATATATATATATATATATATATATATATACATACATACTCATGTATACTGCACATTATTTAATGAATGAAAATATAGGCCTGGAATGGAACTAAACTCTGTCTTTGATCGTATGTATTTCCCCCCCCCCCCTCTCTCTCTCTCTCTCTCTCTCTCTCTCTCTCTCTCTCTCTCTCTCTCTCTCTGAAACTTGCTCTCTTTTTCTCTCTCGGTCTGTCTCTATCTCTCCCTGAATCTCTCTCTCTCTCTCTCTCTCTCTCTCTCTCTCTCTCTCTCTCTCTCTCTCTCTCTCTCTCTCTTTCTCTCTCTTTCTCTCTATCTCTCTCTCTCTCTCTGTATATATAAAGGGTCTGTTTGTCTCTGAATTCTCAGGTCGACTCCCGAGGGATTAGCGGACCCCACACACACACCCCCCCCCCCCCCCGCCTCCTGTCTCTCCCGTGTGTCTGTGTTCCTTTCCCTCTTTCAGTCTCACTGGCTGTCTGGGTATTCTGGGGTATCTTGGGTCATTTCAGGAGTATCCTGGGTATCCTGGGGTATTCTGGATATTCAGGGGTATCCTGGGGCATTCTAAGTATTCAGGGGCATTCTGGGTATCCTGGGGCATTCTGGGTATTCAGGGGTATCCTGGGGTATTCTAAGTATTCAGGGGCATTCTGGGTATCTTGGGTCATTCTGGGCATTCAGAGGCATTCTGGGTATCCTGGGGCATTCTGGATATTCAGGGGTATCCTGGGGCATTCTAAGTATTCTGGGGCATTCTGGGCATTCAGGGCTATTTAGTTGTATTCTGGGTATTCTGGATATTCATTTATATTCTGGAGTATTCTGGGTATTCTATGGTATTCTGGAGTATTCTGGGTATTCATTTATATTCTGGGTATTCTGGGGTATTTTGGGTAAAAGGATTAATAGGATCTGCCTTCATCTTGCTATATCGGAGATATTATTATTATTATTATTATTATTATTATTATTATTATTATTATTATTATTATTATTATTATTATTATTATTTCAAAGGCTAGGGGCAAACCAAGTCTTGCAGGGGGTGGGTCATCAGTGTCTTGAGGGGGCAAGCATCCCCCCAGCCCCCTCCCCCTTAAATGACTCCCCTGTCCAAATATTTAGTGCCAGCTTAATATATATATATATATATATATATATATATATATATATATATATATATATATATATATATATATATATATATATATATATATATATATATATATAATACAAGTTTTTGTCTTTCATATATTACAGTAACTTACAACCCCCTATATGAGTATAACCATTTTCACAACCCCAGGTGGTTATTTTATGTATTGGAATCTCCCCCCGTGCAGTAATAAATAAATAAAGAAAGAAAGAAATAGAAGACAATTATTTTCTGCTGGAAATAGAAGGTAAATGACATGGGAGAATAGAATAGAAGAGTTGCCTAGTAGTTACTTTTAATATTCGTTTTTTATAGATTAAATATACATCAAAACTCAGTTTCTTCGTCTTGCCATATTTCTGTGTATATTAATGAATATTCTTACAAAAAACTGTTGTGTAAATCGTTGAAATTACTTAAATGTCGAGCATAAATGACGATACATTTAAGCGAAAGTTGCCAGTTTCTGCCTTCCTTTTGAACTGAAGCAGACGACAATTCAGCAGTATGACCACACGGTGTGAGTAACGATCTCATATTCTTCTTTTTTTTTATTGATAAATTAGGTAATTGAAGAGCTATATGACAATAAGGAATAAAATTAAATTTATATGAAAATGATTCATATAAATATTGATTTTTATTGTTTAGATTATGTTGCAAAAAGAAATCAATTTTGTTTTGAAATTTGTAAACAAACCTTGGTTGCCATGGAAACCAGTAGTACTTTAGGGGCCAGTGACGTCATCTTTCATTCAAAAAAATATTCGATTTTCCCTCTAAATGATGTCAACATAATATCTTACAATACAGCTTAAGTAATTGTCCCCAAAAGTATCTAAGTTTAAGGTCAAATCTAATTTTATTTTTACTTAATACTTAAAGATACTTTATTTAATTCAATAAATGTCTGTGCATTGTCTGGTTATTGACTGATAGAAGAATATGTCGTGTTTTACTTTTATATCTGTGTCAAGTTTCAAAGTTCATCTTGCTGTTTGTTTTACCAGACATTCACAGGAAAACACCTTTTAGATTTCTCAGTTTTAATAAAAACACTTCATTAATGGTAGTTTTTTATAATAATAAATATAATATATTATTATTTATCTTTTATGTCATTGGACACCTTAATATAAGTATTTCTACATTGAATTATTTAAAGCTTTGACAATAGTTGTATGCTCGACAAAGCCAAAATGTTAAACAGTTGCTTAAAAATATTTATATTTTGATTTATTTTAACAAATTCATCTTAAAAAATCAACAAATTTTAATTTCACTGAAAGCTAAAATGTATATTAAATATATCTGTGGTATTAGATAGTTAAAATTCGTTGTTATTTACGTAAAATCGAAGGTTAGATATTTGCGTAAACAAACAAAGTTATCAGGTAGGAATTATTGTTAATTTAATTTTTTTTTATTTTAGTTACTTAAAGTGCCAATAGGTAGCTATGGCGTCGCAGGCCCCATGAATTTCGTAAAAACGACGAACCTAAAGTTAATTACGAAGAATATTAATCTCAAACATATGATAAGTATGATGTTGAATGTAGATATAAAATATGATATTAAATGCAATCAAAATCTTTATGCAAATAATTCAAACACGAGCCTAAAGGGAGTTAACAAAGAATAAAGATATTACATTTAACATCTTAGATATGATGTAGAATACGAATTTTGAATATGATATTAAATAAATATAACATATTTATTAAAGTAATTCAGATACATTAACGAATTATATTACGATTTCATATATTTTTTCAGTTTTTATTTTAGGCTCGTTGTCTCTCCTTTTGCCTCGACGGCACCCTGATGTAAACAAACCGAGCTGGGAAAAGAATGTCCGCCAAAAGTCCTTCAAAATACGACTTATTTTTGGTAATTATGCTTTCCCTCGGCTTGTCTCGTTCGAAATAACGTCCCATATTCGTTTACATAACGAATTTCCGTTGCTTCGTTCTTTAAATCTGCCTTAGTTAACGAAATTAGTTAATTTATTACCATTTCTCGTCAGTCTGTCAGTGACTTTGCCACCATACCTAAGCTGGGTTCTGTACCTTAAGGCTTGCCTGTAGGGTCGTGGGAATGGGAATTGGAATAAATATATTCCAGTCTTAGGTTAGACTTTCCCTGTGATGTCAGGCTAGACTAAGCTTCCTTGGTGATGTTAGGTTTGAATTGCAACGCAAGATCAGTCATTAATTGACACTCGAAATCCCCAGAAGGGAGTTGTAGGTTAGGCTAATGGGTGGAATTGCACATAAAGCTTCAATATGTTTGTGCAATTGTTTTTAAAGCTTCGATTTTTTTTTGAGTCTTTTTAAAGCTTTACTATTTTTTGGAGTCCTTTTTAAACCTTTAATACAATTGTGGAATTGCTTGTTCATGCTCCGATACGCTTCTCCGTGCAATAGCCCTTGACCCCAGAGGCTTGCTGATTGGGTATTTCAGGGTGTCAGGGGAAGTTATTTAGCCTCCAAGAAATCTGCCTGTGGTTGCCAGGCCTCTGTCAGTGTAGGCTGCCACATGTAGCCTACACTTCATTCGCCCATTTGAGACTCTCGTATTGACCTGAGAGTTTCAGTTTGATTTTTCTCTAAACTGTTATTTGATACCAGAGTTTTTATGCTGTGATTGTAAGTCTCCTTAACATGATTTGTACGAAACTCATGCTAAAATCTGTCTCAACATAACTGTTCCTGGGATATTTACTGCCTGTTGCTTATGCTTCACCATTCATGAGAATTAGTCATATTTCTGCCTGTGACCCAAAAAATGAAATACAAAGTCCAATGGTGCAGGTAGCATAATGTCCTAAGCTGGAGGGAACCAGATATTAAGAGGGGTGGAGGTCTTTGTAGTTACAAAGATAAGGGATTTGAAGGTTTAAGTATAAAATGCAGCAAATATTTTTATGTTCACAAGTTTATTTGAACTGAAAAGTTCTCAGGAGACAGAAGGAGGGTCAGAGAGTCTGGCTGCTGTGTTGGTGAAGAAGGAAAAGATTTGTTAGCTTAAATGGCATAGTCAGCGATGCTCATCGGAGCCATGGCAGTACTGTGAATCAAAATACCTGAATCTCAGCTGTGGGCTGTGATAAGACTTACAGCATGTTAGTCAAGGTTAGGCTAGAAGGAACGGCATCATTATTTTGTAAGTTTAGTAAGAGTAACACAAATTCTAAACTGGAGCATTCAAATGAGAAATAGGCAAAACAGTTATCTTATTACAGTAATCAGCATATGAATACCAGTTCATTTTGTTGTTGAATTAAACCATATTGTGGGTTGTAAAATTCATGGTAATGGATTGTTTGCGGTGTGCAAACAATAAAAATTTGATGATTTATGACATTTATTGCAGATTAAACTGAATGTATAGACCCTGCAGTAGGAGAGCTGATGCAGTTATCTAGGTTAGGTCATACAAAGGTATTTATCTTGTGAATTTGACTGTGTTTTCCAATTACACTTGATTAGCCTACTATTAGTCTCTTTCATGTTTATTCATATGTGCCAATTTCTACTGGATTTAAATAGTTTTTAAGTGAAATGCGATATCCATTTTGTAAGTATTAAGTTTTTCACAGGCCTGGGTTAGTGATTTTCCAATCTTGACTGATCACATAATGTTTCTCCCTTTATTGAATAATGTATCGAAATTTGAATCTATAAAATCATTGCAATTAAACTAGCTTTATAGACCCTCTAATAAGGAAGGTTGATGTATTTGTGTAGCGTAATGCTTTCTTTTTAACTCTCAGTAAATAACATGTGCAGGATATCAATATATGAAGTGTTATTTTATACATTTATGCATTTTTAAATAAATCTCTTAACTTGATTGTTGAGCTTAAAATGCAGGTTAGGTTAGGTTAGGAACTATGTGGAATTGCTGCTAAATGTAAGATATATAGCTAGAAAATATTGCAGTGCAGCCTGTAATACAATGTCTGTGTTTCTTAGTGGACTTTGTTACATGTCAGAAAAGCCAGACTTCTCTTCCCCCCTAAGTGTCTGTTAAGGTGAGATGCTGTTATACTTTTGAAAGACATTCTTAATACTCAGTGTGTCAAGATGTGGCAAAGATTATTTCAGCTATTTAATATAATGAATTAAAATACATTGCAAATGTCCCACTCAAATAATGAAAACTTAATTCACTAAATCAATCAATATTCTGTGGTGCATGATATTCAGTAGAAAATATGTATCACAGAACAGTTATTGATTTGGTGAATTAAGTTTTATCATTAATGCAGGAAATCTATTTGAATGTGATATTGCGATGTATTGTACTTCATTATATTAAATAGCTGGAACAAGCTCAGCCTCATCTTGACACAATGAGTATTAAGAATGTCTTTCAAAAATATAGTAGCAGCTCAGCTTCACAGACAACAGACACTTGGGAAGGGGTGTGTGTGTGTGTGTGTGTGAGTGGCCTTTCTGATACGCAACAAAGTCCATTAAGTAACACAGACATTGTATTACAGCCAGCACTTGAATATTTTCTAGGTATCTTACATAATTCCTAACCTAAACTGACCTGTACTTGACACTCAACATTCAGTGTAAGGGAGATATTTAAAAATGCATCACATCCAAAATGGTACCGTAAGGCAAAGTAATCGTAATATGGTAGCTGATAAATAGAGAAGTCTGCTAAGGTGTGTCTGTTAAGTGGAGGTGCAGAATTGGGTCAGACATGTGACATTGGTCAAGGTAAGGTTTCCTGAGATATTTAGAAGTAATGCCAATGTAAATTTCTGTATGTATGTCAGGCCACACAGCAGAAATGTTTGTTTTAGTTATGAACTCTGGAGTTGAATCATTTGGTTCTGTACGTCAACTTAACAAACTGTAATGAATGCTGTTCGTTGCCTCACAGCAGCTGTGCAACCCAAGGAATGAATGTGCCTCCGTAAGGTTCTCTGCAGCATTCTTTCTGTGGTCCCTAGATAGCTGCTGCAACCCCTTTCATCTCTTTTACTATACAGTACCTCCATTCATACTCTCTTTCTTCCATCTTACGTTCCACCTGTTACACCTTTCAAACCTTTTTACTGTCCGTTTCCCTTTCAGCACTGAATGACCTCATAGGCCCCAGCACTTGGCCTTTGGCCTAAATTTTATATTTTGTTCTATTCTAAGGAACTGTGCAGTACATTTTCTTGGCAGTCAAAGACTTTTTTATCAGTAATGGTTGGTATCAAATCCTTTTTTAAAACAAGGAATTAATTTAGATTCCTTTTTGACAGAGCCAGCAGACTTCAGGATCTACAGTTGTTTTGCTTAAGTCATTTCAATACATCCATGGAGAAAATCTGATATACAATTCAAGGCTGCTTCTTGATAGATTAACTGTCTGATGTTACTATCTAAAACAGTAACAAATTTATAGTTTTTGCCATTGATGCCAGGGCATATTGCTTAAGTTCCTTTTTTTCCTCCTTCATAGTGTTAAATTCAGACAGAGCACTTGATAAATCAGTGAAGCCAGTTCCTTAATGCGGAACTGCAGTAGGATGTGACCCTCCCCAAAGCTAAAGTAGTATATAGGCGGTCTGTTTTTGCAAATCTATTGTTTTGAGATAATAATTATGTCGTAAAGTCTTCAATAAAGTTTTGGTGAATCTTTTGGCTAAACGGGATATCACTTATTGCTTTTGTGGTAAATGAAAATTGCAAAATTAGGATGTTAGGTTAATTATAATTGCAAAATTGATACATTAGGTTAGGTTATTGGTTGTTGTTGTGGTTCCCCAGACTCTGTTATGCCAGGAAGCCTGCACCGCACAAGAAGGACACCACGCTTACTGGATCTGACCATAACTGTGTTGTAGTGTGGATGTTGTGTTGTTGTCTAAGGGCTGCCAAGTTAGGGCAATCTACTAAGAGATGTGTAATTGTGTGGGGACTAACTTGGCAGAGTGGACATATGTCTGTTTGGGTGTTGTCTATGCGGTGTTTGTAGGTGTTTAGTGATTGGTGATGACCACAGCGAAGTCGAGTCAGGTGTACTCTCTCCAATCTTGAGAGCTGTGTTTCTGTGCTGCTTATGTTGGGTGGGGGGGGGGGTGCCGAGTATTTTGTTGTTGGGAAGGTTATTAAGTGCTTGTCTGGTGAGGTGAGTATGGATGTGCTTTTTGTTTTGTGTGCTGTTTGTGGGTGGTGGTATAGAATTCAAGATATTTGTATAGTGTCTGTGTGGTGTATTCGCTATTTGCCTGTGTGTTGGAGGTTATTGGTAATGTATTAGAATCATGGCATTAACAAGTTGAGTTAAGAAAATAGCAAAACAACTAGGTTAGGCTAATTATAGATCGTGCAAGATATTTGAAAGATGTCAACTCCATTCTGGTTGCAAAAAATAATGAATTCCCATCAGTGTAATGCAAAAGCAACGGTTTCACCAATAAAACTTGCGAACGTTTAACATAATTAGATTTTAGGTTTAAATTGTTAATGCGGGTGCCACTTGGGTTGTATCAAATGAACTTTATAGCTGCATTGAAATGACTTCAGTTTATACATAAAAAGACTTTGTGGCAAAACGACCAGACTCTGAGGGTGCAGTTCCTGATATCGAGGAAAGTGACAATCAACAGGACTCGGCCATTGAAGTTGGTAAGTGTTACAAATAATTTTGTACATATTTTTTTGATGTGGTTCGATAATGTAACTAAAAGAGTGGATACGATTGCTGAAATATTTACGATAATATGCAGCACTGAAGTCTGCTTTACCCACCAAAATTTTCAGATGAATAAATAAATGATTAAGGGTCAGGAACTGCACCCTGAGAGTAATGTTGTGAACCTAAACCTGTAGAAAAATGTTACATTAAATCCGTAAGAGAGTCATTACCACTTGATATTTGCACATTTGGTTTTATCATAGACAGGAGGGGATTGGATTTTTATCAGGATTTGAAGGCTGTTATGGTTTCTGTCCTCTTAGGAACCAGGGCTGAATATATTAAGAGAGAGCAGCAGTAGTCCAGTTAAGCAATTCTTTTGGGGGGAATCAATCACACAGTTTCTGCTAAACCTAATTTTATTTACAAACAGTCCAGCTGTTTCATAGTGCAACTGTACTCTATACAGACTTATATGCTTTTGTCCTAGTATTTATACTGTACATGACATTTATCCAGCAAAGTATTGTCAAGTTATAAATTAGAACACAAATTACTATTAATTATTCAGAATCATTTCTGTCCTTACTACTGTCCAAACTATCATACTGTACTTACTTTCGGCTGTACTGCTTCCTAAATCTGTCTTATCACTACTGACCAAACCAACCTGATATCTAGCTAACTAACTGTTCTAAAATTCCCCTACTAACTATCAGACCACTTTCTCCAAATCACTGGAACTCTTCAGTCTCTGTGCTCAGTTCACACAAGACCTTATCGGCATTGTCCAATACTTCCTGCTTTGTATTCGCCCTATCTACATCATTTCCTTAATGGGAAACACATCTACTAAATGCATGATCTAGTTTATTATCCATCTCGACTAATCCTTCAACCTGTACTCCTATGCTCACACTATCCTTCTTTCCTTTTTCTATCTTTTTCGTCCTTTTTCCCAGTCTTAACTGTTTCTCTCCTGGGAAATCTCCTTGCTTGCTCACATCATCCTCCTCCACTCTTATTTGCAGCCATTCATTCACTAACTGTGATGTGCCCTAATTCACACACAGGTCCACCTTCACCCTCAGACTCCAACAGGTAACTCAATCCACTCAGCCACAATTTAGCCACAAAATAAGGCTCCTCATATTTCTCCCCAGGCCCGCTCACATTCAGTCACGAACCACTCGTGCGCTCTTCTCCAAACATCTGTGTCATCGTTCTCAGTCAACTGCATCGAAGGCTTCGTGAATCTTTCAAAGTTCATGACTTACTCACTTGGGGACATTCTTAGACCCCTCTGGGCACTTACAGTATACGTTCATAAAGCTTTTGCAAGACACAGGTCCCGTTCATTTTCCGCATCATTCATCATACGTAACAACTCACTTAACATCCTAATTGTTCTCTCAGCCAACCCATTTCCTCTTGGCACATACAGGGTTGAGTACACATGCTCCCTCCATTCCCCAATCTCTCAACATACATTCAGACACTCTTCCAGGGAATTCAGGGGCATTGTTCAAAAATTTCCGTAGCTTACTTACACACATCAGAAACATTACTTGTTCCGACATGATATACAAACTGTCGGTCCTTTACATTACATTCCTAATGTAAAGGACCTCAGGTTTGTACAGGTAGGAAAAATACAATTTACTTTAAAAATTGTGATTTTACATATGGTGTTTGCAACAGTGTCACTTCTTTTATCCCTTATTGGTACCGCATAAGCAAAGTTGCTCAGGTGATCTACCACAACAGCCAACCCCGCATTCCCACCCTTACTCACAGGCAGGGACAAACAATCTATCACCACCATCTCCCCTAACAGCTCTTTCATACTCAGCTGCAAAACAGGAGGGCTTGCATATATATACTCTGCTATTTACCCTTCTGCCATGCTTTGCATGCAGTCGCCACATTTCTACAAATCCGAACCAACCACAGGCTAAACAGGCGTTCTTTCATACACTACTAGCTTAAGCTTCCCTATATGTCCATATTCTGCCATGTACAGTTTTGCAAATACCAATTGTCCTAAAATCTGCAAACACCGGGATACACCTTTTCTCACCTGCTGACTTCCTAATGAAATGAACTATTCCCTGGCACCACATAAGCCAGGTATTAAATCTTTGAAACTCTCCCAATCACCCCCCAATCATTGCGGGAATCCTAACTAAACTGCACTTAATCAGGCAGTTGTCGTATCACAGGGCAAACCGTTTGCATCTCCTCAGTATCCTCAAGAGTCAGCAAATCAGTCTCACCCATCCTCACATCCGTCATCCCCATGAAACATACCACACATACTCATTCATTCTGCATGCTCGAGAACTACCTCTTCCCATGCCCCAACCTGTCCTTTGCCCAGTCCATGCAGAACCACACGATCACATCTACGCTCAGCATTCCATGTACACTTTTCCATCTCCCTACCCACTCTTGCACTTACAAATGAAACTTGGGCTCCAGTATCAACCAGACCACAATATTCATTCCTGTTCATGTCAACCACTGCTGTCACCCCGCAACTCTTCTCATGTACTACTCAGAAACTCACTTCCTTTGGAATCAATTCACTCACTCTTTGCATTCCTCATCCCCACTTTCATTCGCCAAACCTCTTCTTTCCTTAAAATCATCCACACACTCATATCCCTTCTTTTCCACAATCCAGTTGTAGTGTACCCCCACTCAAACACTTAAAATGCAACACATACTCCCCTTTCACACTCTCTTCTCGACACACTAAGGGTTTCTCCACTTCATAATGCAAGCACACAATCACACAATACAAGCAACTCACGACCAGCAGCACTTCTTGTATTGGAAATACACCAGGTTCACACGGAGATCAACTCTTTAATTAATGTATGGTTGGACTTTCTGTATTCTGAACTTTTCGGCCTTCTTACACGTTTCCATCATCACTTCTGTTCGTCTACATTTGCCGGAACTCTTATCTCCAAACCATCACTCACCAAATCTTTCAGTCCATTCAAAACACTTTCAGACATCGAATCACCACTTCCCTTACTCTCTGTCATCACAGCCAATTCTTTTGGCATACTCAGGATTGATGCTACCTTCCCTACTACCTCTCTCACTCCCAGGTATTCTTGACATCACATCAGCTGTCACCGTCCTTCCTCCTGGTACATGCAGTGCTCAATGACTAAATCAAGCTCACTCAAGTCCTCCACAGTCTCTGCAAATCTGCTATCCACATTCTTCATACGATGCAAATAAACCCAGTGGTGCTGATCCCTTTGTACATAAAACCTCACCCCAAACAAAAATGATCGCAAAGCTTTCAAACAAAACCTCAGTGCAGCCATATCTCTCAATCGCTGATTACTCCTGCTCTGCTTTACTAAATGCCTGACTTACATATGCAGTCACTCTGTCCTCTTCAATACCATTCAGATATCCTCCCATTGAATAACCGCTGGCGCCTGCATACACTTCAAGCATTTTTGCTTGTGGCTGTAATCAGGGCATGCCAACTCCACATCCTTAACTGCTTCTGCTTTTAACCTCTTATACGCTTCTATCATTCATTGGTAAACTTCCTTCCACACTCAATCAGACCCAAGAATCCATGCAACTCCTGAACTGTCTTAGGTCTGGGAAACTTCCTTACCCTACTCACAAACTTCTCACTCTTTCTCACCCCTGAATCACGCATTACATGACTCGAGAACTATACTACTTCATTCTTAAACCATTCACACTTAGCCAGTTTTAACTTCACACCTACTTCCTCAAGCTTTCGTAACACCACGGTCACCATACCCACATGCTCTTCAACAGTCTTGCTCAAAATCAGAATATCGTCAATGAACACAACCACTCGCTCTTTTGGAAACCCACTCAACACCACAGTCATAGCAGGTGGGAAAGTGGTAGGGCATTAGGTAAACCAGGACTCAAATTTTTAAACTGATAATGCTTAGGGATTGTTGAAAAAGCTGCCACAGGTCGACTTTCCTCAGTGATTGGCATCTGATAATATTCCTTCACCAGGTCCAACTTACTGAATACAGTACTTTCATTCCAGTCATACTGTATACAGTACAGACATTCTGACACTACATGCATCGGAAAACGATCTTTCTCAGTCCCTTCATTCCCCTTTCTGCAATCAGTACACATTCTCAAACTTCCATCAGGTTTCCTCACTGGCACAGTTGGGCTGTTCCACTCAAGCTGACTTGGGGCTCAATTACACCAGCTCGCTCCAACTCCTCACAATACTCAATCTCCTTCGTAACCGAAAGAGGAAAATGACTCTAAATTCAGGGCAATTTAGCCCCACCAAAATCATTATCACCCCCACTTATCACATCTCCTCATCCACAACAGATTGTATACTCGCCTCTTGCCTTGATCTCTGAGACCTCTGTCAGACCTCCCACTCTTACTTTCTCCACCAACTCCTCATATGTCCACTTGTTTTCTTCTGTTTTCCCCACCATTATACCAGAGATGATCAAAAGCCTTCCACCATCCACATCCACACACATCTGTCCTAACTGATCACCAACATGTATACTTCTCCACATTTTCTTTGACACATCAGTATTTACCTGAGAGTAAGCCTCAGGATTCTCCAAATCCAGTACATATCCCATCGCATACATGCAAGATTCGTCTTGCTTTGTAATTGGCTCTATCCCCATTCAACACTAACATATACTTATCACTTGCTCTGGTTCCCATGTACGGTTGCCATCCCCCTTCACACTAAGTATCTTGCCTTCTTCCCTTGGGATTCCCACATCCTCAACAGCATACACCTCTACCCCGCTTATCATTTTCACTCTCACACAACCACCTCCATTTAAGTGCCACTTCACTCCAGCACTTCTGTCTCCCTTCTTTTCTAACATATCCTCCCTTGGGTGTACCACTATCTTGTTTTCTCTCAGAAACTGGTAACCTAGCATAACAAACGCTCCTCCTTCGTTCATACTCACATCACCTACACCACAAACCTCGATAATTTTAGCCCCGTAGGGCCTCTGCAAGCACTACTTAAGGTTCTTTGCAGTGTCCCTTCAGTCCCTAGCTGCAACCCCTTTCGTTCCTTTCTCTGTACCTCCATTCATATTCTCTTTCTTCCATCTTGCTTTCCACCTCTCCTAACAATTGTTTCGTAGTGCAGCTGCTTTGAGGTTTTTCTCCTGTTACACCTTTTAATCCTTTTCACCGTCAATTTCCGTTTCAGCGTTGAATGACCTCATAGGTCCCAGCGCTTGGCCTTTCTGTATTCTATTCTATTCTGTTCTATTTATTCTATTTGATACTTTTAGCAACTGACGGTACCTGCAAATCTCCAATCCCTCTCATGTAGAGTATTTGGTAATAAGATTCTTTGGCACCAGACACATTTTCATATACATTCTCGTACATGATACTCACAGAACATCCAGTATCAGTCAAAGCTGACAACTCCACTCCGTGGAATTCCACCCTGACACTCAAACACATACTTACTTTTCCCACCAAACTTACACCCATGAGTGCGAAACTCCCTCTCACATTCGTCACTTTCAAACCCTCAGTTGCTGAGGTTTCACCCTGATGAACACTTCTCATACTCCATTTCCATTTTGCTGGTTCTGTGGTCTGTTCACTCCACTTACTCCTGAACTCTTACTTGCCTTTCTACACACTCCAGCAATATGGCTTACAGTCCCACATGCTTGGCATCAAACATGCAGGCAAAATGACCTTTCCTGCCACAATTTCCACACACTCCCACGGTTCCTTGCGACTCGCAATCTCTCGCCGTATGTCCCAACTTCCTGCACCTGGAAGATCTGACTGGCTCCTCCTCTGCAGATTCCCTCACGCAATGTCCTACATGACAGCATGGAAAAAAGGCTTCTAATGCTCACCTACATTCTTTCTTCATATGTCCTTCCTTCTCTTCCACACCTGTGACATTTTCATTTCCTGTACCTTTTGTCTCATACCACTGGCCACTGTTGGTATTTCTGTCAAGGCTCATACTTTGGCCATAGCTCACACTTCTACTTGCTTACAGCATAATCTTACTGCTGCTTCAGTTTATATCCCTTGAATTCCTACCACTTCTACTCATGCCATTTCATTCAACCCTCTTACAAAATCATTCATGGTGCTCAAAGAATAGCTGCCACTGCATCTGGGTACAATCCACACAAAGTCTCACCCTGAAATCCATGCGCTCTCCCCTCATATGCTTGCCTTCCATTCCTCATGTCTTCTTCCACATCCTCTGACTCAAAGTCCTCCTCCTCCTCCTCCTCCACTAACTCCAGCACCTCATTCCACTTCAGTCGCTCATTCTTCCATCTCATCTTTTCCTTCCACTTGGCATCACAAACTCTGCGACATGGTGAGGAAGGTGGCCAGAAACTTCTTCGTCAACATCTTATTATTGTTCGTGTCTTCATCTCTGTACTTTTTCCTGTTTCAAGCTGATGGGCTTCCATTGACGCTTTCGTTCTTTCCCATCTGTACTTCCTCAAACTCATTCTTCCTCTTTTATCTTATTCCCTCATTCACTCGTCTCACCTGATGAATCACCCTCTCATTCACAATTATATATATACCTCCATCTCCGTACACTCATAATAATCATGTGGGAAAGGTCCAACAACTCACCTTGTAGGAACACACCCATTCCTCGCAACCAGTGCCTCTTACTGTCTTTCTCTCTCCTTTCTCTTTGTCCTGTCCTCTTTCCTGTCTTTTACATCCTCCTCATCCTTTTCTACAATTGTCTTCTTATCCTTTGTTTTCTCATCCCTTCCTACAATCAGTTTCCTACTGTCATCCTCCTCCTCCTCCTGGTCAGGGGTCGATTCTGTCTGTCCTGTTCCTGCCATCATGCGATGCACTGTAGACGTTACTTGAGGCTCTTTGCAGTGTCCCTTCTATGGCCCCTGACTGCTGTATATAACCCCTTTCATTCCTTTTACTGTACCTCCTTTCATATTCTCTTCCGTCTTACTTTCCACCCTCTCTAACAGTTGTTTCATAGTGCTTCTTCTTCTTCTTCTTCAAATGCTTTGAGTTTTCCTCCTGTTATGCCTTTCAAACCTTTCTCACTGCCAATTTCCCTTTCAGCGCTGAATGCCCTCGTGGGTCCCAGCGCTTGGCCTGTGGCCTTAATCCTACAGTATATTGACTTGCCAGATTGATCATAACTGAAAAGTTCAAGCGAGGGTAAAGTATATTAGTTCCTTACAGCAATTCTCTTCGTATCTTATATTTTACTCACATTTCTATCTATTTGTTCATTTGTTAATTTATTTTATACTTATTTTCTGATAACTGATATTATTGTCTCCTCTCTGTGTATTTTCTCTTATCATCTTCTGTTTCTGTTGCTTCTTCTTCTTCCAGATAAACACGATGTTATTCTCTCGAAGCTTCCGGGATTTCAGTTCAGTGGCCCTTCTGTGGTGGGCTGCTTCTTCTTCTTCTTCTTCGTCTTCCGTATAAATAGGCTTCTTCTTCTTCTTCTTCTTCTTCCGTATGAATAGGCTTCTTCTTCTTCTTCTTCCGTATGAATAGGCTTCTTCTTCTTCTTCTTCTTCTTCTTCTTCTTCCGTATGAATAGGCTTCTTCTTCTTCTTCTTCTTCTTCCGTATGAATAGGCTTCTTCTTCTTCTTCTTCCGTATGAATAGGCTTCTTCTTCTTCTTCTTCTTCTTCTTCTTCTTCTTCTTCTTCTTCGTCTTCTTCGTCTTCTTCGTCTTCCGTATAAATAGGCTTCTTCTTCTTCTTCTTCTTCTTCCGTATGAATAGGCTTCTTCTTCTTCTTCTTCCGTATGAATAGGCTTCTTCTTCTTCTTCTTCTTCTTCTTCTTCTTCTTCTTCTTCTTCTTCTTCTTCTTCTTCGTCTTCTTCGTCTTCCGTATAAATAGGCTTCTTCTTCTTCTTCTTCTTCTTCCGTATGAATAGGCTTCTTCTTCTTCTTCTTCCGTATGAATAGGCTTCTTCTTCTTCATCTTCTTCTTCTTCTTCTTCTTCTTCTTCTTCTTCTTCCGTATGAATAGGCTTCTTCTTCTTCTTCTTCTTCTTCTTCTTCTTCCGTATGAATAGGCTTCTTCTTCTTCTTCTTCCGTATGAATAGGCTTCTTCTTCTTCTTCTTCTTCCGTATGAATAGGCTTCTTCTTCTTGTTCTTCCGTATGAATAGGCTTCTTCTTCTTCTTCTTCCGTATGAATAGGCTTCTTCTTCTTCTTCTTCTTCTTCTTCTTCCGTATGAATAGGCTTCTTCTTCTTCTTCTTCTTCTTCTTCTTCTTCTTCTTCTTCTGTATGAATAGGCTTCTTCTTCTTCTTCTTCTTCTTCTTCTTCTTCTTCTTCTTCTTCTTCTTCTTCTTCTTCTTCCGTATGAATAGGCTTCTTCTTCTTCGTCTTCTCAATAATAATAATAATTATAATAATAATAATAAAATCCATATAGTTGAGTGTATCAATCAAGTAACACACTCTCTCTCTCTCTCTCTCTCTCTCTCTCTCTCTCTCTCTCTCTCTCTCTCTCTCTCTCTCTCTCTCTTCTCAGAATTTCTTGAACTCTTTTGAACTTGAACTCTCTTGAAACCTCTCTTTTGAACTCTTTTGAACTCCCTTCAACTCATTCCTCTGAACTCTGTTGAACTCTGTATTTTGAACTCCATTGAACTCTCTTGAATTCTCTTTAACTCCCTCTTTTAAACTGTTGAACTCTCTCTTGAACTCCTTTTGAACTCTATTGAGCTCTCTCTTTTGAACTCTGTTGAACACCCTGTTTTGAACTCTATTGAACTCTCTGATTTGAACTCTCTTGAAATCTGTTGAACTCCCTTTTTTGAACTCTATTGAACTCTCTCTTTAACTCCCTCTTTTGAATTCTATTGACCTCTCTCCTTTGAACTGTATTGAACTCTCTCCTTTGAACTCTTTTGAACTCAATCCTGTGACCTCTTGAACTCTCTTGAACTCCCTCTTTTGAACTCTGTTGAACTCCCTCTTTTGAACTGTTAAACTCTCTCCTTTGAACTCTCTTGAACTCTCTCCTCAGAACTCTGTTGAACTCCCTCTTTTGAACTGTTAAACTCTCTCCTTTGAACTCTCTTGAACTCTCTCCTCAGAACTCTGTTGAACTCCCTCTTTTGAACTGTTAAGCTCTCTTTTGAACTCTCTTGAACTCCCTATTTTGAACTCTCTTGAACTCCCTATTTTGAACTCTATTGAACTCCCTCTTTTGAACTGTTAAACTCTCTCCTTTGAACTCTCTTGAACTCTCCTCTGAACTCTGTTGAACTCCCTCTTTTGAACTGTTAAACTCTCTCCTTTGAACTGTATTGAACTCTCTCCTCTGAACTCTGTTGAACTCCCTCTTTTGAACTCTGTTGAACTCTCTCTTTTGAACTCTGTTGAACTCTCTCTTTTGAACTGTTAAGCATGTTGTACCAGTCAGGAGGAACCGAGCGTTGGGTTTTGTCGAATTTAAAAGCGTTTATGCCTAAATTAATGACGTGTCGGATTTACTTTTTTTTTTAATAATTGATACGGATGTGAGAATAATATACGATTATAATTTTGCCTCTTTCCCACAGCAACAATAGCTGCGTTTAACGAATGCTGCAAGTGGCAGCAGCAGCAGCATCATTCCCGAATGTCTTGTAGTAGATTTCATTGGAATCTCTGTGAATGAGACTTTGCTTGGGCAAGCACAATCCAGAGGCTGTCGTCACAGATTTAAGCCGGTGTATATTTTGTTCGTGGTTATTAACCGTGTATTGAAGTCATTTTTAAATAAATATTCATTGTGGCGAAATAATATAAAATGAGACTAGGCCTACAATGCTTCTATTCATGATTATGCATCAGATATGTAATTCACTTTCAGAATGAGAAAAACATATATATTCAATATTCTGATGAAATAAAAGAACAATAGTAGACTATGCATATGTTTATTCTTTGCTCACATCCCATGTACTGTAAGCCAGCTCTGACATGAAATGGGACTACTGTAATCAGCCCACAATGGAACAAAGGAACAGCAGCAAACTAAGGACCTTCACTCGTTGCAACACATCACGAGAAAGTCTTTCCTAAAATGAAAACAAATTTAATCAGTACGAAGGTTTTTAATGAAACAGAAAAACAATATTAGGCCTATAGTATAATAATATGTCGACTTTGAAATGGAAAACAATGACTGACTTGGTTGACTCAATTATCTTTCCGTGGAACTCTTTCTTCCTTCATAAAATATTAAAAAACAGTATGAAATTCCGTGGGGCCAAATTTAAACTCTCTTAACGAATTCACGTGGAGTACTGAAATAGTTTTTTTTTAACCGCTCTTTCACTGGACGTCCTACTCTATGAATTTTTCTTGCATGATATCAGGAAGCCATTGACGACAGCCACAGCATGAATCTTATGTCGACGCCATGGCTGCTGCGGAGGACTGCTGGGGAAAAGGACTGTATTACCGTGGTGAAGCAGGTTTGCCTGCACAGACAGGCCGACTGTGCAGGGATACCTGAACGTTATGGCGGCCTTGAATAGAAGTAGTGGGGAGAGTGGTAACAGCAGCTCAAGTAGATCAAGAAGAAAAGAAGACGGGGGGCGGGTGGGAGGGGGGCAGAGTTGAGAGATTCGGCCTTGAGACTAAGAACGTTGTGGGGGTGGCGATTGGAAAAGAAGCATCACGGAGAGAAAAGAAGCCAGAGTCTTCTTTGGCGAAATCCACCCATTGCCTGCCGTCAATCATTCTATGGCGTTTGTTTTATTGACCTCTTTCTTTCCAGATCGAGGGAGGAAGGGGAAAGGGAGCCTCTGCCCCCTCCCCAGTTAGGAGGGGGAGGGGTTTTGCCATGGTCTCCTGACAGACTTGCTAGGAAGCCGTTGTTGAGTAGCACTCCCAGACTACAAACATAGCATAGGTCTAGTTCTGACTGCGAGGAAGCTCTCTCTCTCTCTCTCTGTGGTGTCTCTGTGTGTGAGTAACTTCCTTTCAGCAAAGCTTGTATGAGGTGACAACAACGCCCACTCTCACACAACCCTTTAATAAACACCCCATGAGCTGAAGAACATCAAAATCTTTAAATCGGTTTTGGGGCAAAATTCAGGTGATGACGTCAGCCGACTCTTCCTGCCGCCTGGCCATCTTTCTTCAAAACATTACTTGATGTCTTTCTTGTTCTTCGTCTTTTGTTCTGGAATTATTAGTAGATAGATGAAGAGGCCTTTCATCCTCCTCACAGAGTTATTAAAATCACAGCCCTTTTCTTCTCAGACACAAAGAAAGGCAGACTTTGGTTACTCTCATTAATGTATACATATATATATATATATATATATATATATATATATATATATATATATATATATATATATATATATATATATATGTGTGTGTGTGTGTGTGTGTGTGTATATATATATGTATATATATATATATATATATATATATATATATATATAGAGAGAGAGAGAGAGAGAGAGAGAGAGAGAGAGAGAGAGAGAGAGAGACCTTGGTGACTCCATTTGGTCTCCTCAAAGATTACGAACCCAGTTCTGGTTAAACAAACCTGAAGTTAATTCTCGACTTTTCCTACACCAATAATGGTTAGCTGCCGATAAACCACCAACATGGTTAATTTGGGTTTAATTTAGGGTTGATTTTGGGTTACTTGGCTCATCATGTTCCTGGTTACTGTACCAGTGACTACGAATAACCAGTAAACTATTGCATGGGAAGGCCAATGCTTGGGATATTTCTCACGCACATAATGTACGCCAGCATACCATGCATAGCTTTTTAAGCTTTGGATAGAATACAAAAAAAAAAAAAATAACAGCACTAGAATATCTGTATGTAACTGTGCGTGTATGTTATACTGTGTACGGAATGGATGTACTTATGTGCGCATATTATAATCAGAACAAAGCTGGGAAATTAACCGTTGTTACGTAATAGAAAAAGGCCATTATGGAACATTCATCAGAAGCAAGAATGATCAGAGGGACACACCACAAGTGTAGAAGACATCTTATCAAGCAAATCAGCTGTTTTGTCTTTGACAATGGGATGACTCCTTCAACGAATGATAATGATCCAGAATGACTCGTTAATGATAAAGAAAAGCCAAGAACCAATGCATTAAACTTCATGGGGCCGAAAGACGTGAATATTTTCAAAGATATCTGCAAAACCCCTCGTGATGTCTTCGTCTGAATGATCCTGTCGTCGGGGTTTTCAGTTAAAGTCACTTTCCTTCTTCGAGGTTCCGCTCATCCTGCAGAAACCGCTCCACGGGAATGACGTCAAATAACAGGAATTTTACCTCTGGAGATTCCAACACATTCAAATTATTCAAAGTGACCCAGGATGCGGCGAAATGACCCGGAAATAGCGTCGAAATCCACCAGTGGCCCATTGCTGGAACTCTGGTCACGTGACTTTGCTCTTCCTCCCCTGCAAGGAAGTAAATAAATGCCTGACACTGACTGACAGGCGAAGGCTCAGTGTAGGACTAAACATGATGAGTGATAGTGGTCATGTGGAGGTGCTCAAGAAATACAAAATAAGGACAGGGTATGGTAAGCTGGTTTTTCTCATGTTTTTAGGGTAAATTTTCGGTAGAACTATAGGGGAGCTCCGCGTCGCCAACGGCACTATAACTTGACTTTTTGTACAGTTTTTTGGTTGATAATTATGAATTTACCTTTCACTTTTGGCGCTCGAGTCTAATTAACCCGAAGTCCCTCCAACAAGGGGTTTCCATACGCGATCTTCACAAGACACACCATTTTTTCTAAGTTTAAATTTTGCGAAATGCACTGAGGGACATTTGACCCCCCTCCCAAGGGCCTAGTACTAAACACTGTGCATACTTTCCACGTAAACTGGTACAGTAGTTACAGAACCAGAGGGGTGTGGCAGTACTCTTCAGTTTTACCAAAAAGAATTTTAGTTACCCCACGAATGGTTGCTTTTTAAAAATCAGGTTTTGAATTTTAGAGCAATTTTTGTGTATGCTAACTGTACCGGCTCAGAGATGACATTCATGTGTTTAAAACTGTTGCTGGGTTGTATCCTATGTTCTTAGCCCTGAGGTCTTTCTGCCACGTGGATATTTACCCCAGAGCTTACTGGTGGGGTTAGCCTAGTAGTATAAACGCTATTCACCTATTTACTTGGTCATGTCAGTGGTGTGATGGTGGAGCCGTTTTCAGCAATGTGCAGTGGAATAAGTCTTGAATACAGGTCTTTATCTTTTTAAACTTAAAGGTACCGACATTCTTTGCCTGACTGACTGTGTGTTTATAAATGTCCCCAGCAGTTTGTATGTAGTCAATTAACATTTCATCATAGAAATTATATTATTAAAAGTTGAAGTTCTTTTATCTTACTGAAGTCTTAGCAGCTGCCTTTGGGGTGATATGATACCACTGTTGTGTTTTGTGTCACTGGTTGGGTAAGGGTGCGTTGCCCACATTCCAGTAAAACGTCATAAAACGCGTGTCAGAAACTTTGTCGCATACAATGTTTTATTGCAGTGTGGACTCGCCTTGACGCAGTTTGTGACAGATGGGTCGAGGCCAGTGATATACTGCATTTAGTTTCCTGATACTGGCTGGAAACCAAGTCTGTATTTTTTGTAGTAAATAATTTTCTAATATTTTATTATCAGATGGCAATTGCTTATCTTTGTTAATATATAAGCACTACATCATTTTTGCATTACTTCTGATATTTATTTGATATAAGAGCAACTGACAGAATCTTTTAATGACATCCCTTCATAGAAGATGAAAGCTTCCTGTGTATTTTAATATAGAAATGTGAACTTGGTAAAAACTTATATATAGCCCTATTTCCTGGCATATTAGTTTATAAATTTAGTGGTGGCCAGGTCTGGCATGGGCAAATTGGCATCTATAAAACAGGTATACTCAGCTTCTGATGTTTCTAAAATGGGTATTTTTTCTTTTTGTCAGGACACTTTAGTATGACGAGGCCATGGAGGGTAGAAGAAGGTGGTGAGAGACATCAGATCAGAACATGCCAATGCCCAAGATAGAATTATGTAGGGATGGATGATAAACTCGAGTGGCCAACCCCATAGGAAGAGGGGTTTACGGTCATACGAAGAAGGGAATTAAGGTGCATATGATGTCATGCAAGATGAATTTCGACTGTATTGACCAAAGTCACCTGGTAAGGTTATTTTCAACTTAGTATTTGTAGTCTAGATAGATGTATGTTTGTGGTAAAGAGTACGTGGAGAGAAAGCTCGTTGAAGGAAATTTGAGAACTAGGAAGGGAATGACTGTAATGATAAGTACAGTACAATACACGAAGCTGTGTATGACTGTTACATAGTTTTGATCCGGATTTGTTGTTGTTGTGAAATTATTCCAATAGTGAACACTTTTCTCTGAGAGGACATCTGGATGCAACAGTGGCACATTCTTTTACATATGATATATGGAGACTATATAATATGGCATGGTGTATTGATTCATCAGATGGAGCTCTGGCTGGAGACAAGTTAATAGCATGAAAGGTGTTATTTCTGGGGGATTCTACACATTAGGTGAAAAGATATGAACAGTTTGAGGAGAGTACCCTCCATGCTTTGTGGAAAATGGAACTAAGAAAAGTGTGATCATTGCTGATATAGTTATGCCTTTTATTCCAATTGGTAACCTCTTGCTTTATTTTATATAAATGTTTAGATCTTGTTTGTCCCTGAAAGCTTTGTGGAGATCTTACAGCAAGTTCAGAGTTGTGGTATTCCCTGATAGTTGGTGCTGGAGGTTTTGTGATTGTTTCTATAAAGTTTTCTGCTGTGCTGTGTTATTGCTTAGTTATGGCTGTATTTAAGGTACTGTAATTACCCCATTGTTTATGAGGACTGGTACAATGTTCAGTCCTATGTGCCTTCTCATCTGAATTTAGACACATGGCCTAGGAAGATGCCCTGACCAGAGACTGCTGTGAGTTCCTTCCACCTCTTGTGTTAGGCACTTGGTCTCAGGGCCTCTTGGTTTTTAAGGACTGATCATCAAGCTTCTTGGTTTACAAAGACTGACACTTATGTGACAGGCTCTGCAGTGCCATTTCTTTCCGTATGCCATGCCAGACGAACTACTCCATGAGCAGTCTGGCTGTTGTCCTTCCGGAGGGGTGGGATAGGCCGTGGATGATGATGTATTTGTTGGCGATTCAAAGGGAAGTTATTATCTACGCATTTAATGCAGGCTGTCAGAACTCTTACATTTTTATGAGCACTTCATCTCGGCATTTTTGTTTGTCAAGTGTGTCAGCTGTAAGGGAACTCAGGAATGATTCCCATGAGCTTGCTCTAAAATTCAGTTGTATGGCCTTCAAGAGGATCGAATTTTGCTTTCACACATTCTACTGTAGATGTACTCTGGTGGTGGTATGAGTGACAGGGACAGGGCTCCACAAGTATTTGCCTGAACATGTTATGGGAGAAAAAGGGAAAGAAAATGTACGCATAACCTTACAAAGACCTTCTCCTTCCCTCATAGCACAGTAGTTTTGTCCCTGTCACACTCTGCTATATTATTGAGCATATTGAATTATTGACCTGCTAACTGTTAATTAGGTATGGAACACTGCATTATGAATGGAATTAAAAGATTTGCTTTCTGAAGCAGTTATTCCTGTTCATATGATTGCATCAGATTTCCCCTTCAAGGGATTGAATGGGAAATGATTCTCTCTCTCTCTCTCTCTCTCTCTCTCTCTCTCTCTCTCTCTCTCTCTCTCTCTCTCTCTCTCTCTGTGGTGACTGCGTGCCATTGAAAGAGCTAACCATACAATATTATACATCTGGTATTTGTGCCACTGTTTACTTGAAGTTGGATATTAATGCTCTGATGAACAGGTCAAATGGAGTTTACTTTTATGCCTGTATTGGGGAACTCAGTACACATAAGGAAATGTAGGTGTTTTCACAATGGTGATGTGTAGAGTATCTTCTTGTTTTCAGAATTTACTGGAAGCTGAAGCTGAGAGGTTGTAGAAAGCGCTCAGCCATTTTAGGTTGTGTGCTTAGAGCAGTGGTTCTTAAACTTTTTTGCCTTGCGCCCCCCTCTGCATTATGTATAGATCCCATGCCCCCCCCTTACCCCTGAAATTTTTGTCAACTATAAACATGTTGCCTATTTGCTTAATGAATATATGGATGAATGATAGATTTTTGTTTCATTGCTGTTAAATTTCGTATAAGTATGCACTGTACTATATTTCAGTTCATAAATAAGACTTGAAATGAAAATCGATTATATTTTGAATTTTTGGCATCTTTTGAGACAATGATTAGAAAACATATGGAAGCAGTGATAATGTTTTTGACAATTTTGCAATTAATATCACAAATAAAAAAAAAATAATAGGCACCATCTGGCAACCCTGCTTGCACCCCCCTTGGAAGCTTCTGGCGCCCCCTTAGGGGACACACCCCCCAGTTTAAGAATCACTGGCTTAGAGAATATTGCTGTACTGTTTTTGCCTTCCTTGTTGAGGTCTTTTGTTAGAATGTGAAAGAGATGCAATGCTGCTTCTTTGGATAGTTGTCATCTCCAAGAATCATTAGTTCCTCATTAAGTAATGACAGTCTCCCAGACTGGCCTTTCAGATCTTTTCTTGCATTGCTTCAATTGATGAAATTGTGTTGCTTTGTCTGCCGGATGTCTTGTTAATTTATTATACATGTCTGGTATGTTTTCCCCCATGTAGTGTCTCAGATATTGTTCTCAGTCATTAACTGCCAAGGACTTCAACAATGTTGAGTCAATTAGATTTGAAGGTGGATTCCTGGCCTCCTCACCCTTAGAGGTGGAGTGCCTTACATGGGCCTCCATACTGGGTTTCATCTCAGTGGACTAGAACCAGTGTGACATGGAGGGGAATGCAAATATTCAGGGAGTTCTTTTTATTGTATCACAGTATTTTTTTTATCAATGTTTATGCCTCGAGACCAGGTGTAGAGAAGGGCTCTTGTAGTGCACAGTAACTTGACTTTCTCTTGAGCTGAACCAGTTAGATTGTGGATGGAGGAGAGGGCCTCAGATTAAGAGAGGAAAAATGACATTTTGAACATTGAAGAAGCTTAGCCAGACATATTTAAACCAGCTTTTCCAGCAATTTCATGGTTTTTCTGTTGGGGACAGTGCTGTAGCATAGAACTTATGCTTTAGGTAGACTGTTACCCTTTGTTGGGGGAAGGGAAGTATGGGTGTAAAAGGTCTAAAACAAAGTGAAGAATGACAAAATTTAAAGGGGTTTTGTTGACAGACTCCAGAAACGTTTTACTCGTGGCAGAAGGTATTTTGAAGGAGCTGTTCAGTTTTTCCAGAAGAGTGAGTTAGATTTGAAGGAATTAAAATGCAAAAGTTAGAAGAATGATTAAATGGTGATTTAATCCACTGTCCTTTATATACCCAAAGGTTTTAATTGTATTATCAGTCCCTTAAATACCCTTGAGGTTTGTCAGAAATAAAGAAAAGGATATGGTGGGTTACCTTTTTGATTTTGCTATGACAAGATGTTGCCCAAGATTAAATTTTCTGTGTCATAAGCGTTCATTGCCAAGCCATGTGTTGACCCCATTGTCCATCGTTGGAAGTGCTTCAGTGCTTCAGTGGTTGGTTTCACAGCCTAAGATTTATATATGGTAATCATAATCATCCAAAACATTAAGTTGTAGATAACAAACTGAACAAAACTATTCCCCTGATTTTATTTTGAAGGGTACTCTGGTTTGCATTGCATTTCAAGGTTACAGAAAGTTTCTACTTATTTATTTATTTCAGGTCTTCCCACAAGTCATCACTCTGAATGTGGAGTTGAGTTCAGCATGCCTGCTCTTGCAGGGGTTGATGGAGCTCTGTTTCCAGACAGAGCTTTCAAGATGCTCTCATAGATTTCAACCTTATTTGCAGATCCAAGGGGTAAGTGTTTTCCTTGCAATTATTTCTATTCCAAACACAAGTAAATGTATGTTTGTGTTACCAAAATATTGACTGCCTTTTGTTTATGTCCTCTGCTTTTGTATACCATCTTTTGCTTTGTCTTTTACATTCATCCTCAAGGGGCTGGCACTAAACACTGTGCCCATTTTCCAAGTAAACTGGTACAGTAGTTACAGAACCGGAGGGGTGCTGTAGTACTGAAATAAAGCAAAAAGTTAGTTAGCCCATGAATGGATGGTTTCCAGCAATTTTTGTGTATGCTAACTGTACCAGCTTAGAGATTACATTCGTGTGTTTCCTAGGGAAAAGGCCTCTAAAAGGAATTTTGAGAACTAGACGGGAAAAAGACTAAGTACAGTATATACAATACACAAAGCTAAATACAGTACTGTATTACAGGTACTGCCATATAATTTTTATACCTTGGGTGGTAGTGAAGTTATTCCCTTTTGAACACTTTCCTTAGAGGAGAATTCTGGAGGCAGTATGGTGTCACAATCTTATACAGATGATAAATGGATTGTATAGTACTGTATGATGCTTTACCATATCAGACAGAGCTCTGGGTGGAGACACACTCGCATTTCAGGGAATTTGTGTGTGTAATTTTTTTTTTTTTGCAGGATTCTGGTTATTAAGTGGAAGCATTTTAACATTTTTAGGTGTGCTCCGTGTTTTGTAGAGAATTGGACCTAAGAGAAATCACCATTACTAGGAAAGTTGATGGCCCTGAATGGAATTGGTAGGTTGATAGCACCTTTTATATTTGTGGGTCTGGTTTGGCCTTTGGTTGGAATATGTTGAGCTCAGGTACTTGGGCAGGGTAGGTGCCATGATCTGAGACTGGTCAGGGTTCAGACTCTGGTATAGAGAGTTGAAATCTGGGGTTCCTGGTTTTCAAGGGCTGATCTTAGGAACTCCTGGTTTTTATGGTTTTAAGATTTGTGACACATTTTCATGGGAATGCCAGCAACGTCCAAACCACTACCATCTGTATGAGGTACTTTATAATTAAGGTAGACAGTGGTTCTTAAGATTGACTGTTCAGACCTTGTATTGTATTGTTTAGATTTTATGAAATTAATTGCAATTGTTTCATTCATTAGATGCCTTGCTAATATCTTTTGCTTATTTGGTATGTTTCCTCATATCTTGTATCAGATTGCTCTGATAGTGATGATGAACTGCCAATAACTTCGACAATATTTTGTCAGTTAAATTTGAAGAAGGGTGCTGGTGGATTTTCATTATTGTAGTAGTTTGTCTTTTCTGTCAGTGTTTGACAAAGTGCAGGTGTAGACAGGGTCTCCTCTTAATATATATAGTGACTGGAGGTTTTTATATCTGAAGGAGCTGTTCATTTTTAGAGAATGAAAATTAATTAGATTTTGAAGAATTAACATGTAAAAGTTAGAAGAATAGTGAAACAAGAATTTAATCGTACTGTATGTCCTCGGCATTCAAAAAGGCCCTTGGGGGTTATTGCCTACAGTGAACCTCATGCAGTGCACTGTAGGTATTACTTAGGTTCCTTGCAGTGTCCCTTCGACCCCTAGCTGCAACCCCTTTCATTCCTTTTACTGTACCTCCGTTCATATACTTTTTCCACCATCTTACTTTCCTTTAACCCTCTCCTAACAATTGATTCACAGTGCTTCAACTGCTTTGAGGTTTTCCTCCTATTACGCCTATACAACAATTTTACTGCCAGTTTTTGTTTCAACGCTGAATGACCTTATCTTTCTCAGCTCTTGGCCTTTGGCCCATCTTTGGAAGGTCCAGTCAGTCAAAGCCTCCAGCAGCAGGACTGAAGGGGATGAATTCCTATCGTAATGACTAACATATTTTAGCATGTGGATGAATTTTTATGTGAAAGTCAATGGTTAATGGGATGTAGTTGAGTCATGAGACACAGTGAAGTCAGTGTGCCTCTTCAGAGCATGAAATGGGGACTCCTACAGTGAAAGATGATGGCAGTGCTTTTAGATTAAAACATTTTTATACCCAAGAAACCTCATGGAGTTGCTACAAGGTTGCAGACAAAATTGTGTGCACATTCATTTCTTGTGTGGAGGAGAAATGGAAAGACTTATTTTTTAAATTATTGACAATTTTCAAAAAAATGTTCTCAGAGCTTAGGTAGAGCTGCAGTTTGGTTATTAGTTGAGCTCATAGTTTCTGTATTTGGTGTTTTTATTGTAAGTTTGGCAGAACAGCTTTTTCAGGCTGAATAGCATTTTTATTATCGTACCTTCATTTCTCATTTACAAGTAGATGCTGTTCATGAACCCCTGTGAAAATCTCAAAATGAGGGGGCCTTATTGAAATCCCGTGATAAAAGAAAAACCTGTCCATAAAGGCATGACAAAGGTGCCTAGTTTTTGTCACAGAGAAAGATGTTTTAAATATGAATTTTCAAAAGCCAAACTGGATACACTACTGACCATGGACTACAGTATTATGTTGAGGATTTGGGACCATTACCCATTCCCAGATCAAATTGGCGCATGGAGTTGAAGTGACAAAATGGCTAGTAGAGCTTTAGGTTGAGCCTAGTTTAATTGTATCATGGGGATTCCTTACTGTTTCTCAAACATCAGTTACAGTATATATACAGTAGTAGGCTGTTTCACAAAAAAACAACGCAATATTACTATACATTTTGTAAGCAGTCTTCAGCAACCCTTGCATATGAGAAATTTTATTTATAATAAACAAAATTGACAGTCAAAAAGAGAAGGTACTGAAGAACTTGATGGTTTCAATGCCAGGTCGTCAGACCAAACATTCATAAATCAGATCAAATCAGCAGGCAAGAACACAGTACAATTGACCCCCGGGGATTTGTGGGGGATGCGTACCACTAACCCCCCGCGAACAGCTCAAATCCACAAATACTTGACACCCCTCTAAAAGTGCTTATAACTGCCTATTCTGACAGTTCAAAACACCAAAAAGCCCTCTCTCTAAAAATGCTCATACTGTACCAGAGTATTTTAATAGTTTTATCACAAAAAGTGCATTTAGTCATGACAATATGAAAATACAGTACTGTAATCTGTGAATATTTCTTTTTTATAAAAAATACTGTGAATAATGCTCATAATGTGTCTGTTCCACAGAGAAATTGGAGAAGCTGCAAATCTGGAACCGTGAATAGTGTAGTAGGAGGGGGTGGGGGGTCCACTGCACTGTCATGCTATTTTACAAACATTTCTTTCTGGCTGGACTTCTGCAATCTCTTCTCTTCTCTTGTGCACACTGCATGTTACTGTATTGGTGTTGTAATACTAATCCTATTGAAGATATGCAGCAGCAATATTGTTATATTTGTGGAATAGTACATGAAAGTTGATTGATCACACTGAGAGACCAGACACCTCGATTGCATTGTTCAAAACATGTTGTGGGCTGCTGGATTTGCTCAGTTGACTGCGGAGCTTCTGTCTTTGCTGTTTTTTTTTTGGGGGGGGGCCGGCTTTTATAGTGTTGAAATTTGTAGTTATAACTCCTCCTGTACTATCATAATGAAAAGTGTGTCGTAAGCTGCATGAAGATACATAATTGTGATGTAAATAACTGGTGTAAGCCCAGCTGTGTGTGTGTGTTGGCATTCATTTCTGACACGGACCAGTCTCATATTTCATACAATTTCAAAGACACAGCAACCTTCCTCCCAGAATGAACTGTGTACTGTATATCTATTCATAATACTGTAAATAACAAAATGGCACAAGACAGTTGTTTGTAAGAGTTTTACTTAACTTCTGTATAAATATTGGAACTGAGAGCCATTGCCAAGACCCCACCTCTGACATGAGAAACTAATCTTTGTTACTTAAGCCAAGTTGGTCTGAGTTCACATTTCCTGTGCCAAACCACTAGTTGTTGGTAACCTA
This sequence comes from Macrobrachium rosenbergii, assembly GCA_039081455.1. Taxonomy (NCBI): domain Eukaryota; kingdom Metazoa; phylum Arthropoda; class Malacostraca; order Decapoda; family Palaemonidae; genus Macrobrachium; species Macrobrachium rosenbergii. The sequence goes on along the minus strand of JANJGK010002148.1, from coordinate 66,785 downwards.
GTAGCCTAAGCTAGCCTGCATAGGCTGGTTGAATGCCCCAGTCTTTGGGGACCTTAAATTATTGGTGATTTTTCATATTCAAAAAGGAAGGTGCTCCCTAACTTTTGCAAATGTGGAGGAGTAACTCTAGTTATATCTAAGGTGTCTGGGGTGATGAAGGCTGTGTATTTTTGCTTATTCAGAATCCCAGAGTTATATCTAAGGTGTCTGGGGTGATGAAGGCTGTGTATTTTTGCTTATTTAGAATTCCAGAGTTATATCTAAGGTGTCTGGGGTGATGAAGGCTGTGTATTTTTGCTTATTCAGAATTCCAGAGTTATATCTAAGGTGTCTGGGGTGATGAAGGCTGTGTATTTTTGCTTATTCAGAATTCCAGAGTTATATCTAAGGTGTCTGGGATGATGAAGGCTGTGTATTTTTGCTTATTCAGAATTCCAGAGTTATATCTAAGGTGTCTGGGGTGATGAAGGCTGTGTATTTTTGCTTATTCAGAATTCTAGAGTTATATCTAAGGTGTCTGGGGCGATGAAGGCTGTGTATTTTTGCTTATTCAGAAATCCAGAGTTATATCTAAGGTGTCTGGGGTGATGAAGGCTGTGTATTTTTGCTTATTCAGAATTCCAGAGTTATATCTAAGGTGTCTGGGGTGATGAAGGCTGTGTATTTTTGCTTAATCAGAAATCCAGAGTTATATCTAAGGTGTCTGGGGTGATGAAGGCTGTGTATTTTTGCTTATTCAGAATTCCAGAGTTATATCTAAGGTGTCTGGGGTGATGAAGGCTGTGTATTTTTGCTTATTCAGAAATCCAGAGTTATATCTAAGGTGTCTGGGGTGATGAAGGCTGTGTATTTTTGCTTATTCAGAATTCCAGAGTTATATCTAAGGTGTCTGGGGTGATGAAGGCTGTGTATTTTTGCTTATTCAGAAATCCAGAGTTATATCTAAGGTGTCTGGGGTGATGAAGGCTGTGTATTTTTGCTTATTCAGAATTCCAGAGTTATATCTAAGGTGTCTGGGATGATGAAGGCTGTGTATTTTTGCTTATTGAGAATTCCAGAAGTGACCCATAGAAGAGAGTAGTTGTTAGCATTGCAAGTGTAGACCTCTCATACCAGGGGCTTTGCTGGGTGATGTTTTCAAACCTTGTTACTTTATAATATTTACAAGGGCCAAGTTTATTGGCCTTGAGAATAAACCACACTTCACTGTATACATTATACTGTACAACTGTTGTTCATATCTTTGTTATAGTGTATCTTTATTGCTCTGTGGAAGGCACTGAATTTTATTGTATATGTTAGGAACTTGTGTCATGGGTTGTTAAGAGAGGTCAGCACCCTTGCCATCACTTGTTTGGTGCATTTTGTGTGCAGTTGTCTTTGCTGGTTTTTCCAATGGTTGTGTTCTTTCAGCTTTTGCATTTAGTGCCCCCATTTTGGTTGGTCACTGTGCAACCATGTTCTCAAACCTTGGAGTTTGGTGTAGTATATGTACTATGATATAGCCTTCACAACCATAAATTGAAGTTTCTGTCATTTTATGTCCAGGTGCTCTATTTGTAAGGTGTCTTAAAGAGGTTCATTGAAATTGAAAAATTACTTGTATATCATGAGTGCACTTTCATCACATCCTCTCTGATTGGTACGTGTTTGATGCGTAGAGTAGGCTAAATACTTGAAGTATGGAATAGGTGACTCCAGAAGCAGAAAGAGGTTTTGCCATTTTTCTCTATATAACCTAATTTCTGTGGGTAAATTTAAGTAGTGTGTATTTTTTTTTTATTGTGCAGAAGAGTTGAAGTAAACTCTTGATGCTTAGAATTGTGTAATATGTATACTGTAGTACCTTCTGGTGGCTTTGTAGAAAGTGCCCTGTCAGGTTTAAAATGATCACTGATCATGCTTTCTGTATAATGAATTTATGTTTTCTGAGTATAATATGGAGAAACTAATTGCTGAAATGGTAGTTGAGACTGTAATGAGAGCCCAGTTTTGGTTCTGAGCAGAAACTGCAGATAACAGTACCTCAAAATTTGTATAATGTGAGGGATTGGGTAACTAACTGCTGCATACAAGACAATCAGATAATGAAGTTTAGCATTGAAGTTACCCTTAAGAGAATTTAGAGAATTTTAGAAATGGCAGCAACTTCAGACATGACCAACAATTTGGTGACATAGTACACCTTGAAGCATTTCTTTTCATATATCTGTTCCTTATATCCTGTGGGTTTCTCTGTCAGTGCCAACAAGAAGAATATTCTTCTTTACTGTTATATAAGAGGCACTGAATTTTTTGGGCCATAGACCCCACCTAAACTGTACAATTTATCTGTACGGTAATTGAAAATAGCACAAGGCTTTGTATCGAACTAGATTCTTCGTTGGACTGGTCGGTACCGTTCTCGGCTAGCACTCTGCAGGGCCCGAGTTCAAATCTCCTAGGGATTTGTCTTGACTAAAAATTGCAAATGGTCTGAGGTAACAGTTACAGAAATTAGACGGCTGAGAAGAGACCAGAGAGAACTGGTGAAGAGCAGAGACAGAGAACAGTGCATCTGGGGCTGAAGAGATACTGGAGAGATTTTTTAATACTATTTATTTCTGGGGCTCAGATTTTACCTCCTGCTGGGATGTACTCCAAGTCAATTTGACATTCTTACATCAGGTTTTCCTCACATGAGGTTAGGTGTTTGAAGGCTTTTCTCCATTGTCGTGTACCTACAGTAGTGCATTTCAGTTAGAATTCCCATGTAATTTCAGACCTTGCCTTGCCCTTAGCCTCCTCTCCCGTCGTCGTAAACTTGGTTTTGCTTGCTTTGATTTTCAGTCTTCAGCTCTCCTTTCCAGTCTTCCATTCTTCAAACATTATACAAGACCTCTTCCTCTGACACAGGTGTTGACACCATTGCGCTGTAACTTCCTCTATGACTGTGATTAATGGTGGTGGGCCCTGTGCTGATCTGTGATGGACACCAATGCTTATCTCAAATTCTCTGGCTTTTTTTACCACTATGTTCACGCAAGTTCTAATGCCATGATAAAGTTCCAACACTTACTCAGTAAGTCCTTCTTGTGGCCTTTGTCTTTGGAAGCCCCAGTCTAGTTGCTTCTCTGGGTATTCTGTTCAGTGCTCTCTCAAGACACAGCAACATAGAACTGCCTTTTCGTGCATGTTTCTTCTTATGTAGCCTTTCATTTTTACAGATTTTTCAACATTTCTTCCATCACTCACACTTGAGCACACAAAATGTTGGTTACATTCGTGTACTGCATCTGCTGATGTATATGTTGGTATTTATTTATTTCCATTACGTCTGTTCCACATGGGATATTCTGTCCTGATAGTTAGTGGCCTTTCAAACTTGTTCTGAATGCATGTAATGTCTGCCAATTTTGAATAGGCATTTGTGTCCATGTATTCAGGTTGATTCCTTAATGATTAATTCTCTTGCTGCTTAATTGACATGTGCAGGATTCTCCTAAACTCTCCAGATGTTGCATTCTGTATTGATCCCTTTATTATTATATCAGCATTCTCCAGTTCATATTCTTGATCTTCTCAGAAGAATCTTGAAGCATTGTCTTTACTGTTCTACCTTGCCTCCTCCTTATACTTTTTCCCTTGCACATCTTATTTTTGTTTTCTTTACTGCTGTGTTACTCCAAACAGATTCTTTCTCTGATGCTGCGTCCACCACAGCATCGTCTTTTCCTTGCCACCTGCCTCTTTATCTCCCTCCTCTTCTCCTCATTCTCTCCAGAATTCAAAGTCTCCGCTTATTTCTGTGCTCCTCTGACCCTTGGCCTTTGTCCAAGAATGCTTGAGGAGGTTGCTCAGGTCATTAGCTCCTGTGCTGTCTTGCTGGTTGTCAGCTGACAGCAGTAACTGTGGTTTGTTATCTGCGGTACCCATGTACTGTATGGGTCCACCAGGTAAAGTGTAATGTGCATCACTTGCTGTACAGTAGATGGTACTAAAGGTTCTCTTCAGTTCAGTCTCCCTTTGACCTCAAGTGCATTGCTGTTTGCCTTTTACTTGTCAACCAATCCTTGTTTGATTTTAAATTTTCTTTTTTGATATTTATCGTACATAGTACGATCATCTTTGATTATTCTCAAAGATTGCGTAGCCTTGCCATTGCTAGGGTAGGCATTGTCTGTTGGCCTTTAGTTCCCTATTGAAGAAAAGTGAAGCTAATTATGTTTTAAAAGAATGTTAAATCATAATGTTGAGTTGAAAATTTAAGAGTTATAGCCCTTCTGTCCAGAAATGTTGTCAAAATACTCAGCCCTAGAAGAGTCAGGTGTTTTGTTTCGGTGATTGGTCTAATCTGCCTCATTTCATAATAATCTACCTCAGTTTGTAGTAGTCTACCTCATGTAATAATAATCTATCATAGGTTGTAATAATTTACGAAAGCTTCCTCGGGTAAGCCATGTGGGGTTCTAGCAAGGTGACTTTGTGGTTTTGTTGAAATAATGGACATCAAAATTTGTACAGTGCCTGATCTTATATTTTAGTAATGGAATAATTCATTTCTTCAGTGATTTGTAAGTAATTTCATTTTTAACAGTATATGTTTATTTTAGTATTTTCATTTGTGTCATTTTGTTGCACATTTTGGCTCTTCTGTTATGCCTTTTCTTTTTTAGTTAAAGGAACACAATTAATGGAATAGTACTGTATATTTTTCATTACTGAATTGCAATTAGAAATAGTGGCCATGACTGTTGATCACTCTGTTCAGAAGAACTGTAGTTGATTTTTTACATATTAATATTTAATTTTGTCGCTAGAACAAACCTCATTTGTGTGTTTTTTTTTTTATTTACATAATTTCATACTGTACATTTTGAGATTTGAGTGGTCAAGAGTGGTAATGCATCAATGATCATTGTTTTTTGAAGACTGTTATTAACTCTCAAGAATAGGTCAAGGTATGTACAAGTATTTGTACCTTTGTTTTAAGATGATTTCTTTGAGAAGCAGCAGCAAATTGTATCAACTTCTCCCTAAAATGTTTCTTTGTTTAGTATTCGCTTTTGCCTGTTACAAGCCCATTACATTACCCTGGCCTTCTTCATGTGACTTTTTAGACACTATAATCCACTAGAAGCAAAAAGGTGAACAGCAGTAGGTGGCCTATGTGCAGTTTCCTCTGAGGTTATAGATGGTCATCACAATAAGCATTTTTACGTCAGTGTTTGCTTTGTCATATTAGGTTAGCAGTGGCTTCGCAGATTTTCAGCTGGAACTCTTTCCATAGGTGGCTAGTAGGAGGCTTTATGACCCCAGACTTTACAGCTACCAGGTTACCTCATGGTTAACTTCTGATTTTGCCTTCTCAGACACTTCTCAAGTTCCTGCCTCCCTTCAACCCTTTTGATAGACTGGTTTGTTTATACATTTTTTTTTAGCAAGACTCACTTTAGGTTTGGTCTCTTTTTCTGAAATTTGGTTAAAAATCCTGCATTTCAGTGAGTTACAGCTGTTATTTATGCTCACTTCTGATTAGATAAGTAAAAAAAATCTTGTTCAGTTTCAACTTGTGCATTTCGCATTTCTCAGGCTCTTCTCTGAGTTGCATTATCTGTCGGTAGAGATGCTTCTTCAGTTACTTGAGCCCAGCGGCTTCAACAGGGCAAGTTTCTATGTCGGCAGTCTGCTGAAGTTTCCACCTGTCACACTTTCAGAAGTTATCCACTTGTTTTGGAAGAATAGCAGTCCAGCTCCTGACTCCTTTTGCCCTTGGAATGGAATTTTGAGTTTCTCTATTCCTGACTATCCTCCAGGGAGCTCCCTTGGTTTTTGCAGGATCCTTGCACCTGGTTGGCAGAGCAGCAGCTCAGCATCCTCCTGTTTAATTAAGATAAAGTAAGAGGTTTGTGAATAACAGTTGGCATTGTTTTTAATCACAGATCAGTTAATTGTAACTAAATTGTCCTTCTCCTGATTCCTTGGCTCTTTTGCAGTTCTGTCTGCAAGGAAAAATGTGTTGACCATCAATGGCATCAGAGCAGACTGAATAAATGGTTGTATTTGGGTGTTCTGTATCGCAAAGGGAATGCCACACTGGAGTAATATTATCCCATCATCAAATTGTTCACACACGTCACTCCTGGCTTTTTGATGAATACCCCACTTGACCTGATCCCTGAAGCAGAGAGTGCAGGTCGACACAAAATCAAATCTGCATTAGATATTAAACAAGATTTAATATTCATCAAGAACAAATCCATCAGTAACCCTAAAGTCCCCAGCTTGAATGCCCTGCAGGAGGTGTCAGGACCCTTCTCTAAGGGCTATTGCACATATACCAGACTATGCAGAAAAACCATTAAAGTTAAAGTCATGATAGGTGAGATAACAGTCTGTGTGCAAATATTAACAGAGAGGGATACAAATACCAAAAGTCAAAATATAATATATTTACAACACAGTAAAGATAGAAATGATTGCGGAACCACTACAGATACATCAATATATGAATAACAATCACACAATTACTATGAATACAATAATAATTTGAGCAAAACACCCACACTATTAATTAGAGAAACCAAAAACGTACATTCTTAAAAATTGGAGGGTCCCAAAAGAAGGAGAAAATAACGGCCAGAACGAAGCCTAACAATTAACAAAACTAAGATGCCCTAACAAATACAACGTGGCCACTAAGAGCTTTAAACTCCACAAAAATCCTTACATGTTGCTACAGTTGGACGTAACGGAGAAAAGCAAGGCAGGAAGGGGTCCCCCACTATACTTTAAAGTCTGCAGACCAGAGGAACGACCTCCACACGAAAGGTCCACGTCTCTCTTACGTCACCAGAATCAAGTAATAGACTTTTACCTTCTCACAGCGAGGTCCCCCAGGCAGATACTGGCCCAAGGCTACAGCAAGATGAGGCAGCAGCATTGCAACAGTATATCACTGCGAAGGAAAAGTGAATATTTGCAGAATGTAGGTGAGAACTTGCCGTAATCCAAATGTACGAACACGGTGGCCAGAACTAGACTGCTCTACTAGGGCAGAGGGACTTCCGATTACACCTCGGAAGTCCAAGGAAACCAAAAACAGGACTCTGAGAAAAAGCAGGCCAAGGATCAAAACAGGAATGGAAACTCAAAATAACATGGAGGAAGAAAACTCAAAACCCTGATGGGGATATTAAAATAAATAACAAAATAGGGTAAACTAAAGATAATAAAAAAAAAGAACAAAGTTCTAACATACGGATGTGCTTTTTTCAGTATCAGCAACTTTCTTGACTAAAAACTATTCTGTTGACGATGTCCTCTAGATAGCTATAACATGAGAGCAGATGCATTCCCCTACTGGTAGCATATAGTTCTTAGAAGAATTCAGAGTCGGCTGAATCATATATGGATATGGATGTATAACTTGGCTTGAATTTCCTCCCCCAATTAGTAAACAAAAATAATTAGCTTTTCTTGTGGCTGCACTTTGTTCTGAAGTAATTCAGCTGCCTCAGATACTAAGTGCACAGTTTGCGTGTTCTCTAACCAGATCAAAGGTGCCAGTTCCATTTAGAGTTTACCTAATATCTCTAAAACCCTTTATCTTTAATAAACTAAAGAATATTTGGAATAATGAACCTTGCAGTGCGTAAGAGCAGATGCAATCCACATTCTTCGCACCAAAGAATGGATCTCTTTCAAATGTGCCGCACCAGGAGGCCTATGGCCTTCTTATACTTGACCCAAAGCCTTTCTGTATGTAGACAATGCAGGTCAAGACCAACAGTCACACATCTCTCTTGCAGATGCCGAAACTGAATCAACACATAGCCTAACTAATACAGTATATAATCATTATTTAATTTATTGCCCTACTCATATTGTATTCACCCAAGTCAGCCCACGACCTTAATAAACAAAGGAAAGACTTCGAACCCAAGCGACAAACCATATCTGAGAGCGCTCACAACCTTCCGTCACCACCACAGTCACAAACTCCTGACCTCCTGCCGTCGCCCTTTGTTTTCCCAACAACCGTCTACCATTTGTCTCGTGACGTCACGACAGCAACCACTGACCCATTCCAAAGAGAATGAGAGGCCTGGCTTTACAAACACCCAACAGAATGAACAGCATACTTTGTCTATAATTTCTTAAGTGCATAACGCCTACACCACCACCTCTGACCCGTTTAATGAAAGTAACAATAATGATTGAATTTATAACACTACATAATATATTAGACCTGAATTACCTGTCCCCTATTCACGTGCATAATGAGACTTAAAGACTGACAGATAATCAGAAGCCTCAGCCAACAACAGATGCTATATCGAGTTCAGGAAGTAAATCCTTTGGGCCAACCCAATGAGAGTTGTGGTCCTGTCAAACTGCCAGATGATGATAATAGCGATGAATGCCCTAGTTTTGTTTTGGGTCAGTCTCTTGTCACCAAAATTGCTATTATGATTCTCTCTCTTCCTGAAGTTTATGGTCGAGGCATTACTACAGCAACACCATACCCTTCTTTTTCCCAGCGGTGTATGTGTAAGGAAACTGTCAAAGCTAAAGCTTTGGATTAACTTTCTATCCATTTTTATTTTTGTTTTTGCATTCAATCAGCAGATATTGGGGTGACACATTCAAGTTCATTTTAATGTTGAGGAATCCAGAACATTAACAGGACTGAAAGCTAACCTGTACAAAACTTGTTCTTGCAGTTCATGCACATAGACATAGAAATTGAAAAACGACATTTTGTCGAGTATGTTTAGCACTTGAGTTCGTCGAACATTAGCACTAAATCTGTAAGTGCCTTGTGCACAATAAAATCATTGACACTGTATTGTATCTACTGTATAAACCTTTTGATATGGTACTAATTTTGCCCACAGGTATCCTGTACAGTATTGTGACTGACGAAGTATCGAGCGAAAGGGTTCTTCAATGTGATGGTGGTTTTTTCTGTAGCATGCTGCAGGTAAGTGTCATAATAAAATTGTAGTAGTTGCAGTAAGAGGAGAGTATGTCCCTAAATAATTGGGTAAATCAAGCATTTTGTAGTATTTAATGTAAGCCATGTTGAATCTGTGGATTGCTTGATGACACACGAACACATTGTTCAAAAGCCAGTCTATGAGTTAGTCATGATGCACTGACTGACTCACTGACACTTTTGGCAGTGTTCAACTTGCTACCCCTGACCCTTCGTTTTCAAAGTAAGCATACCACAAAGCACAAGTCATCTGCTTTATATTGGCACCAGAATGAGCATTGTCATATTTGATTAGTAATTTCACAGACATTGTGTGAAGTGAAATATTGCCTGTCACAGAAGTAGCTCTTTGATAGATGGGACCTGCAAAGGCTTGGTAACTGATAGTGTTAAATGGGGTCAGGGTCTGCTAAAACCTTGTCTTCTGCATCTGAATTCTTGCATCAATAGTTTCCTCAGGCATTGCTTTATACCCTATGTGTCCCATTCTCTCTGCTTCACCAAGTCTCTAGGTATTGGCTTTAGTGTTAGCAACTGATCCTTGAGTTCTCTCTGAATTAGAATTGGGTGTAGGGCTTCATTTATGGCTTTTCTCCAAGATTGCATTGTGCTTCTTGCTGGTTCCTGGTCTGCTTTGTCAGTATATGCCGTTTCTAGTCAACTGCTCCTCATCTCTTGTTCAGACCATCAAGATGTTTTAGATCACAGTCCGTTTTTCACCCATTGTGCAGCTGTCCATATCTCCTCCATCACTTCATCCTTGAATTGGTCCTCTCGTGCACCTGCCATGAATCTTGGGCTCTCCCACCTCTTCAAAGTAGCTTCTGTTTTCTTCCGAAGTGCCCATGTCTCCATTGCAGAAAGCAGTAGTAGAGGCCTTGTGCAAGCATCCAGCAGTCTCCCTCTACTCAACTGCAGAGCTTGTATTTCCATCTTCATAGCAGCTTCACAGTCAGCATTTCTTCAGGGCTGATTTGACATGCAGTTTGAGATTCAAAACTTGCATTTGGTGTTTGTTCGGAATCAGGCCAAAGGCTTTGAGGTCGCCTACTGATCTTACACTATTGAATTCCAGCAGGAAAAAAGTGTTCAGTAGAATTGTCACAAGAGTGAATATACAGGTCCTAATGTGTGGAATTCATTGGAGATAAGCAAAAATTGTGCTCCAGAGTTGAGCCTTTAATAAGAAAACTCCAAATGTCTGACTGTGAAAGACCATGGTCTCACATAAATTGACCCAGTCAATGTTTGAGATCTCTTGTGTGTGTGTGTGTGTTTTTTTTTTTATGAGGCAACAAATTAGACATCTGGGCTGACCCAGCATCTGTGAATGTAGTCACAGATTCTCTGTTAAAGAAGCAGAACACTGTTGAAAAGAACAGTGGATTGAGCACAACTGGACATAGAAGCTACAGCACAGTGGATGGTGTGGCTGTAGGAATATCTGATTGTCTTAGTAACTTCACCTAATTCTCCTTTCTGGGTAGAATGATTTCAGTTTCAGATTTTCTATATGTTCTGCTGAATAGGTGCATTCCAAATTGGGTGAGAGTGACACTACAAATTGTGGTGGCAGTGTGGAGTTACTATTAGAATCCTGAGTATATAAATAGGCTGACTTGTAACTGACAGTTGTGTGTTTGTGGTGACTCATATTAGTGGGTGTGCTATGTTCTGCAACAGGTAAACACTCCATGAACATCCGTACAGCAAGGGTCCACAAAACTGAGTCTTCATGTGCAAAGTAAAGAACACAGACAGTATCCCAGCTGTTTTGAATGATTATTGTAAACAGTTGTTTTTAAACAGAATTATTACTAAGAGCAACGAAAACTGTGGCAATTGAAATAAATATTGAAGAATACTTTTGGTTCCTTCAGGCCAGGTTATTGTATCGCAAGAGAGGAAGGCCATGGTCCAGGGGCTGACATAGAAGTCCCTGAAGCTTTCAAACTGTGGGCTTTGTGGTTACCAGGCAGCAGAAATGTAACGCTCATGAGATAAGCCAGAGGGTAAAGTCAGTTGAGTGACCCTTAAAGGCACAAACATAGGGCTACAATTTAAAGTGTCTTAGTACAGTTTTACCTTGCAGGGGGTTAGTGCCACCAGTGCACCACATGTGGTATGCTGTAGGTATTACTTAAGGTTCTTCACAGTGTTCCTTCAGCCCCAGCTGTAACCCCTTTCATTCCTTTTACTGTACCTCTGTTTATATTCTCTTTCTTCCATCTTACTCTCCACTCTCTCCTAACAATTGATTCTTAGTGCAACTGTAAAAGTTTTCCTCCTGTTACACCTTTCAGACCTTTTACTCTCAATTTATCCTTTCAGTGCTGAATGACCTCATAGGTCCCAGTGCTTGACCATTGGCTTAAATTTTGTATTCTAATTCTGTTTCTTAGTAATGTTAAAATGAATTATCTGTTAAAACAGCAGCCTCCACGAATACACTGTTGAAACAATCGGGTCTTTGTATAATTATACATTTTCAGGACTTGCATAACTAGACACTGGAGATAATTTGCAGAAAATACAAGGCTTTTGCAGTTCAGCAGTTGTAATTATGGCTACAACTCCACAGGCTCTGTATCTTTTGTCCTACAGTGTACTAAAGCAGATGATAATATTGGCAAGTTTTGTTTTTTGATCACTCATCTGAAAAGGTATCAGAAGTAGTTGAAAGTTTAATAAGTTTGTTGCTCTGTGACACAAGTGTGGGCACTTTCCATGAACTCTATGTTGGTGTTTTGTGGGGAACAACCTCAGTTCTTGAAACTATTTGAGATTTCATGTAGTATGTTTGCTGTTCTTAGCATGTGAACCTCATAGACCCTGGAATGAGAGAATTGTTTGGGACTGTTCAGGAAGTGGATGTTGTGCAAGTAGAGCCTCAGGAGTTCAGCCAAGATGCAGTGCACTGCTACCCTGCAACAATTCACCTTCCTTGTGTTTTGATTACGCTTCTATCTAATTATTTATTAATTTGCTAAATTATCTTCTTTTATTTTGTCATAACTGATCTCTTCTTTCTGTATTTCCTATTGCTGTCTGTTGCAACTTCTTTCAAATGAACACTAATATTCTTGGGAAGCTTCTGGGATTGCAAGTCAGTGGCCCTTGTATGCTTGTTCCATATGAATAGGGGTTGATCTTCTAAATAATAATAATAATAATAATAATAATAATAATAATAATAATAATAATAATAATAATTGTGCTTCTTGTGTTCTTGTTTCCATAAAACATCTGAAAGGTCTTGGTGCTGTTTAGTACATTAAAAGTTATGGCCATAATACCCATCTTTTTTTTTTTTTATTAATCTATCATTGCCGATTGTATATGCATTCATCTGTTTATTGATTTGGCTTCTGATTTTAATCTAAATTGTTCCTTTAATTTTTATCCAGAGATGGACAATTATTATTTTTAAGTTTATGATAAATTTCGTGTCCTTTTATCTTGTTTCATGTGAATGAATGTGACCCAGTCTGAATCATAATGATATTGAATATTGATAATAATAATAATATTGAATAATAACAATACTATTTACTTGTAGCTGGTATGTACTCTGAAATTTGAGAGTGGAAATGTTTTGGCTGTTTGTAGAGCCCTTTTTTTCATGACAGATTGATTGTGAGCAAGAAAGACAATGTGTTCTTACATGAAAATTCATGGGGACAAAAATTTCACATATTTGGAGATGAAGCATTTTCAGGTTTCTCAAGAGGTTCCAGTTTTTCTTCTGACTTACAATTGAGTGACTTCAGGGTTGTGACACAGAATTTTTATTTGTTCTTATACTCTGGAGTTTAACTTGTTAAATTGTGAAAGCTTTCATTCAGAATTATGCATTGACTTGAAATGGCTTTTATGTTACACAGAAATCAGGTTCCCAAAAGAGAACTGAACTCAGTGGGTCCTCTCTGCTCTCATTGCTATTGGATTCAGCTGATGTGGACCTCCTTGTGATAATCTTGGTTCTCTTGTGACACAGTCTGTCCAGTTTGGTTCAGGACCCAAGTTTAAAACAAAAACCTTTCCATATTGCAAATTGCTTGCCCCAACTAAATTCCTTTTAGAGATATCCTGTCAGATTGTCAAGGTTATTTCATTGATTATTGCATTCTTAAGAAGTGTCAGTTTCACAAATAAGTTTTGTCCTTCATCCCACACTTACAATCGGACATATCTTGAGTGTCTGTCAAACTTTCAACCAACATTGTCAATCAGATATCAGAAACAAATATCCTTAGGAAATTTCGTCAGAATCTTCATGTTCAGTTAACCCTATTTAAACCCTATTTAGATTATTTTAAAGATTTGCAATATATGAGATGAGATTAATATAATCTTGAAAACCATCCCATCTGCCAGGCCTACGAGAGCTAATGGCAAACCATTTACGTATTGTTAGTGACCAGCATTTAAAGTTGCTGGCACAGTTCTGTTAGTGTAGAATAGAAAGATGGCAGTCTTCAGTATTTTTTCTATAGTGTATGGTAATGGTTCCTGGACTTTAGAATTTTGTTAGAAAGTAAGCATATGCCTCCTCTACATAGCATACAGTGGCCTCATTCAATTCAATTCTGATTAATATTATATTCAAGGTTATCAGTGAATTGTTACCTAATCAAATTATTTGTCAGTAGGCCTAACCTTCTCCGGAGTGGTGTCTTCCCACAGTGTAGAATTTGTTGAGCAACCAGTGCAGAAGTAAAGAAGTTGACAAGCAAACTTGATGTATACTTGGTGTCAATTCAACATTGTAACCTTCCTTCCTAAATGAGGATAAAGTCTCTCTCATTTCTGAATGTAGGAATTTCAGGAGGAACCACAAGGTCTGCATTTTTATGAAGGAATGTAAATCTGTTGTCAACAGTTTTGTAGGAAGTAATTTGTGTCCAAAGGAAGTGTTGTAATTTGCTAAAATCTGAGACCATTCGTCTTGCTGGGAAGGTTCTTTGACTTCAGAACCATTTTGCTGTTGAATTCGAAAAAGTTTGATGAGTGTGACAGTTGGGTAAGTCTTTAATTAAACTGTATGATTTTCTGTGAGTTAAATGCTCTCTTTTTTATTACAGAACGTGGCTTAGCCAGTGCTTTGTTCTGGCGTAACTGTGATGTTGAGGATATGAAAGATTTTTCTTCATAGTGAAATGCTCTGAGACACAGACCACTTCAGTCCATGCAATCCACATCTTGAGAGATTTCTGTTACAGACAAGAGGAAATTTCCCTCGCAAAAACAAAAGTAAGTCTTGTGTTTTTGTATAACGAAGTGAATGATATTTAAAAATAAAACTGATGTAAGTAATGAGTACAGTGGGAAACTTTCAAAATGGTATAACGTCATCATGTATATATGTAATGGATTTCAATAAAAAGTGCAAATTTAGGATCTATTTTTGACCTTCGTTCATAGTGTCAACACTTCTAATGCAGCAGGATTATTTGAAACCTTGTCAACATCTTGGTTCATTTCTTTGCCACAGGAAGAGGAAAGCATCCTTAGAGTAAGTGGGTTCTAACAATCGACCAGTTCTAGTGACAGAACCACCTAGCTGCAGATACCGAGATGATTTCACTTGAAGGAACCTCAACATCTGTGAACACCTGCTGCTACGGAGCTTAATATCTCCCCAGTTAAGCCATTGATGAATCTTTTCTATTTGGGAACAGGTAAGACGGTATTATGCAAGTTAAAAATACACAACTGAGTACTATGTAAATATTCCCTTAAGGAGTGTGTTGACTGCCAGATTTTGAGGAATTGTCAAATTTAAGGTATTAACAGTTTTCAGGTGTTTTGTCTAAATAAAAATACCCTAAAAAATATGTTTAGATGGGTTCATTGCTTGTACGGCACGGGGAACGACAAATTGTAAAAATATATGTAAAAGTGTCAAAATAACTGTACAAAAATACTTGCCATCACTAAAATATCCCATTCTGTATAGCGGTAGAGGAAACGGGTTATAAAGATATAGGGATATATAACTGGCTCAAGACATCCTGATTGTCTCAGGATTCTCTTGCAAGTCCCAAAATTTTTTAGTTTTGCTGTTTTCTCAAAACTTACTTTTTCAAAACGAAGTGCTTATTTCTCCAAGACAGATCTAAATTCAATGAAATTTCTACAGAGTGTTGTATAACTATATATCTTTATTTTGTCATCGGGAAATTCACTTTTGAGTGAATTTTTTTTTTTTTTTTTTTTTTTTTTTTTTTTGCATTTTGTGAAGTGACGTCATAATTTTCAACAACAAAAAAAAACTTGAGGACAAATTTCTAAATTTCCCCAAGGTAGAAACAGTCATTAATTTAAAATCGGACTTAGGGCATAGGTGCACCCCTTAAATCACTACAATGGCTCTTTTAGCATTAACCGAATACCATAAGTCCTTTTAACCCTTTGGGACCACATCTAGTAAATTAATCCTGGTATCTGTCATTTAAATTTTTGTAGTAGCAATTTGGCAGCAAAATTTTATAGCTCCAACGAATATACTCATATGAAAGATAGACCTGTATAATTGTTGATCCAAATTTTCATTTTATTAGTTTTATTCAAGGTTATCAGGAATCTGTTAACTATCATTATTTTTGTCGCTATGACTGATTTTCCCAAGATTTTATATCATCACTTGGATCAGAATCTGGTGAGGAGAAAGACAGTACCCTGAAGTAATGGAGGAATTCCAAGAATACCTTAGGCAATTTGGGTGTTAGTTCAGTGTGATGGTCCTCCTTTCAAATATCAAGGTGTGGACAGCAGCCTCCGTCCCTCCCTCTCTCCACAGGAATTCCAGATGGAACCAGTGTTTGCACATTAAGAAGGAAGGTAAATATATTATTGGCAATTTTAAAAAGTAGTATTTATATTTTGGTCTGTGTCTGAAGCTTCATTTTCTATGACTAAAATGTGGGACCTTAACTCTTGCTAGAAATGATGTTGTTTATTTCAGAACTGTTGAAAGGAACTTTTTCCTTAACGACTGGTCCATTTTTGTCTTTTAGGATTTGCTCTTGTACTCTTGCAGTCTACTGAAACATTAGGTGTGCTGGAATGACTGTATTTATAAAGATAATAAAACAGTTTGAAAATCAGTAAAGTCAACGGTGTTTTTGAACTTGAAAGATATTGAAGTTAGTTTCCATACCAGCACAGTCAATACATTAAGTACTTATAAAATTGTTGTAAAAGTTTGTAGCTGCATCTAGTAGAGTGGTTTGTTTATACCTCCTTCAGGAACCTGGCTGTGAATGTTGGAGGAGACTCATGTGAATGTTGAAGAGTATGTGGAATAAACAAATTGTTTCCACCAAGCCTTACAAACAACTAATGTGATGAGTGAGGCACTTGGAAGGAGTCCTGTAGAGATGACACTGAACAGGTGAGTGAAACAAAAATATGAAGAACATTACAACTGATTTTTCATTCTTTAGATTTCATCATCCATTAATGGACATTTGGTAGTTAGAACCTTTCTTTCATAAGATTTTATGGCTAATATTAATAACTTCAAACCAGTCATCTTGCATTTGTTCAAAAAATAATTTCAAAGCAGCTAACTTGGAACTCTCAAACTTAGTCCTCAGTATTATTTGAATGTGTCAGTGTCACTTCAAACTTAATCATTATTATTCCAAATGGATGTTAACTTTAATTTTGACTTTCATTGGGAAAGTTTTTAAAAGAGGAATAGAAGAATTATTCAGCATTTAAACAAATTCACCATTTTCACAAGTCTTATTTGAGCACAGGGTCACATTTCAAACTGAATATTTCAGTCCTAACTTGTGACGTATTCAGTTTATAAAAATGAATTGACCTGTAGAGTTTATTACACATTCAGAAAAGCAATACTAGTGCAACATTGATCTTTTTTTGTACACTTTCAATATATTGAAAGTTTTACATAGTACAATCAGCAGTGACAGTCATTAGCGATAAATGAATGTCTTTGTAGTTTGAGAATATAGTCGGTAACAATTTCAGCTGTCAAATATATTGATGTAAAATCGAGTGCCAGTACAATCGATGATAAAGACATGAATATTTTTGTCTTCGTATAGCTTGCATATATAGTAACAGCTCCCCTTTACCTTTTCATAGCTTGCATATAGTGACAGTTCCTTTGACCTCTTTCAGGAAAGTGGCTGTGAATGAATGTTATTTAGGCAGACCGCTAGTGCTTTGTCTTGAAGAAGAAGAAATGAGGAGTAACTCTGCCAGACAGACAGACGGCCACCAGGGCAAATGTGATAATGGCACTTAAGTCATGGAATGGAGACAGGCAAGTGAAACTCAGATATGCACATTGTTTGTTTAAAATTCAGGAAACAAAGAATCTTTTAATTGTAGACATTAGATTTTAATTATTTCTTCATGAATTTTGTTTTGGATAATTATTTCTAACCTCAAACCAATGACTTTTTTTTTTTGTTCCCTTATATTAAAAAGTCTATTTAGCAAATTGTTATTGAAAAAACACTTCAGCCCTACTTCATTATTTCAGAAAATAATTACAGAATTTACTGTCCAAAATTTTCTGTAACAAGGAATACACTTATCAACTTACATACCACTTGGTAATATGAACAAGGACTATTTATCAGTCACCTGTTAAAACAATAATATATACAAAACTGTTTTATCAATCAGAAGTTATCAAATGATAAGTGAAGTAAACAAGGACTGTACAGAATAAATTTCACCTGCAAAAAACTATCATAAATACCAAAGTGGATTATAATAAATCATAAAGAATAACTCAAGTTTCCATCAACAGCTTGCCTGATGCCTCTTCGTGGATACCAACCACCTCAAACTTCAAGATGTGTTGCTGTGAGTGAGCTGGCTACAATACCTGGTTAAATTTCAACCTATAGCCATTACCTAGAACAAGGAAACAAGTATCGAGAGAATAAATGACTGCAAACAACAGGCAACAAACCACAACCTATTATTTTCCTCCAGAAGCAGCTCGAAGAACATTAGCATCTGTTACAATCATCATCCTTCAACAGTGACTATTCATGTTGATGAGTTATCAAGTCAAGTACTCTATTAAATATCATCATCATTCAATTCGGGAAAGATTGGAAGACCACTCAAGTTATGAAAAATCTTGTCTTCATCTTTAAGATTAAAATACACAATGTAAATAGTAATGTAAATGATGTATAATTGCTCTTCCAAAGCTGCACAATGATGAGTGGGAGTGATCTTGATGAGAGTTTCCCTCCACAGTAACAACGTTAGACTGACGTGTTGCCTTCCTTCTTCGACAATGTTCCGGTGTTTACATTGCGTGTATTTTAGTCTCTGCTCTGTTATGAGGAGGAGATTTTTCCTAACTCGAGTGTTCTTCCAATCTTCCTGTCTTGAATGACAATATTATTTGAGTATCTGACTTGACAACATTAACATAAACTAGTCACGGTTGAAGAATGATGCTGTTGCTCTTCCAGCTGCTTTTGTAGGAAAATTATAGGTCGTGGTTTGTTGCCTCTTGTTTGCAGTCAAGTTCTAACCATTTTTAAGCAATGGCTGGAGGAGCACTCGCATCACCAAAGTCAGGTTAAGGCAGTTTCCCAAGTTTGTGTCACTCTTCAGCAGTGGCTGGAAGAACACTCCCCTCAGGTTAAGACTAATCTTCTTTGTTCTTCAGTTGTGGGCAGAAGAACCCTCATGCTCTTTGTTCTGTGGCTGTGGGTAGAACCCTCTGTTTCATTCTGTGGCTGTGGGTAGAAGAACCCATAAGTCAGGTGAAGTCTAGTCCTTGTTGTCCTTCAGCAGTGGCTGGAAGAACACCCAAATCAGGTCATCCAGTCCTCATTCTCCAGCAGTGGCTGGAGGAACGCTCATGTCTCCTTAGTCTAATCCTCGTCGTCCTTCAGCAGAGGCTGGAAGAACAAACGCCAGGTTAAATCTAGTCTTTGTTGCCCTCCAACAGAAGTTTTAATTTGTGCAATATAATTATTCAATTACTCAATCCTGTTCATTCTGTATTTCATTTAAATTAACAAGATTCTAGTGTTACAAAAATTACCATAATAAAATTTACCATGTCAACTACTTTTCTTTATCAAATTCTCTCAAATTTCTTTATCAAATACTCTCAAATATTTTTCAGTTACTCTACTTAATTTAAAAATTAAGTTACATTGATAACAATGAGTATGGAAATAAAAGCACATATTGAGATTACCAAAGCAAAACAATATGGTAATCAGTTAATAAACAAAATAGGCAGATGATCTGGAGATCGAATAAACAAAATAGGCAGATGATCTGGAGATGCAAATCGATATCATTTCTATGCCTAACACATCAGAAATACTTGGGCAGTCAGTCCTGCATGGCAGTTTGAAAAGTAGCAATGTATACTGCACTGAGAGGCTGTGACATCAATCACTTTGCTAATGAGAGTTTGTCAAAAGTTAAAAGGTTAAGAAAAGAGGGAAAGAGCACAGACACACCTTGCAGCAACCACTCTCAGAAACAAAGGAAACCATCAGTGTCTTTCTTCGCAGATAACCTCCATGGGAGGCTGCAGGATATTCATATGAAATTGACGCTCCGACAATGGCAGAAAACCACAAAAGACTGGAGTAACATGATTCTTGAAAACTACTGAAGACTGCAGTAGCATGTGGCTGGCACTAGTGCCACCACCTCTGAGACATCCTATGACCAACAGACACCAGGGGAACAATACAAAGGGTTCTGTTAGCATTAATCATACATTCTTTTTCATATACAACACACACGAGATTCTGATGAAAGCAAATAATTTCTCCCGTGGGAAAGCTTTGACAGAAATACAAGGCTAAAATATATAAGTCAAAGGTACAACAATAAGCAGAGAGCGAAAGAGAGAGAACCTTTGGTATCAGTACTTGTTAAGTGCAAGTTAAGCTTCGTCCCACACTAACATCAGTTCTACATCTCCATTTAGACTAGCAACCACTCCCTTTTCGTACTGAGAGGGGCCTGAACTCCAACAAGAGTGGAATTCGAATTGCCTGCATACTGTTCAATTCATATTCTAGACCAACAATTATATCAAGTAAACTTCCCCTGCATTACAGGTGCCTGAGACGACGAGGTCTAAGATCATTAAAATACTACCAATAAAATATCTATTGACCATTGACATATAAAAAAAAACTCATTAGAATAACGCTGTGAGGTATCAAGTGTTTCAACTGAAGTCACTCCATTAATTAAAACTTCTAAAGATCAAAAGCAACTGTTCTCCGATCCTACCTGTAAGATTCAACCCACCAGCGTCACCACAGACAGTGGTACACAACTGCACCTCATAACCTTTTCCACAATGTTTGCCCAACGAGGAAATACCCAACAAGCAAGAAAGTCAAAATAAAGGAGTCGGTGCACAAAAAGCAAAGCAGAACAAAGCCTTCAAGGTCTGCAACATCAACTGAGAACTGAAATTGATAAAAAAAAATGGTAGTAAAAAAGGACAGACTAAGAATAAAGTCAATTTCATGGTAATCAACGAATCAACTAATGAATTCTGTTCAAGTACAGCCATTGAGTATGGAAAAGAGCATCACAGACTGGAGAAGGCCACCATGGCACAAAGGCTAAGATACAGGCAAAGATTTGACAACATGGTTATACAGTCACTACCCAGCACAGCGCAACTAAAAACGGCATATACAAAGTCTTGGCTGCTGCAATTATCGGCATGTACGCTCATTCACTCACACATTGCAAATTGAAAGGGATTTAGGAAGACACTTATGTTTTAGACCCCAACTACCCTTCCATAATTCCCACTCCCAGAAAGATGACAAAGTAACAAGTGCCTTTCATCCATTCTTGTTCCATGAAAGTGAACTTCACAGACTATAAACAGCCAAGGTAAGAATGACTCTCAAAGAGGAAGAGATGTATTCCAGCAATTCAGGAAGAGCTGTCCAGAGTGTGTTTCTGCTCTCTCAAACAGCAGCACTGAACATGTGGTCTTTCTCTCTCTCAAGAACAACTGAACTTACAAACAAAATTCCTCTGAACTGCCAATGAAACTCTTTCTACCAGTTTTAGGTTGTATCGAAGAATGGAATGGCCCAGATTTTAGCCATTTTCAAGTAGATACAAAAAAACTAAGCTGAACCTAGAAATTAAAAAATGACGCATGGAGTACTAACAACAAGGAGTGTCACGTGTAAAGGCTCCCAGCAGTTTAAATGATAGAAATGAACCTTGAAACTCATCAGTGACACATGCACTGAGTACGAGTAAAACTCCTCAGAATGGAAGCATAGGCCCATATGAACCATGAAATTAAAAAATGACACTTGGATTTTTAGCAACAAGAGTACCTTACGTGAAGACCCCTAGCTATATAGATGATAGAGACGAACCTTGAAATTAAAAAAAAAGACATAAGGAACACTAGTCAAAATGTCCACAGAGGGGAAATGCCTCAGAATGAAACCACTGTCATCTTGATGCGTAGCTCTTCAATATATATCTTATGTATTTACCTACAAATACCCTCACTCACTCACTCACTCACTCACATGCAAAACATTCAATAAAGTGTGAATATATGATAGATGAACTGTGTGATACACACTGGATTATTAAAATGATAGTCTTCACAACCTTGTACTACAGATCAGTCACTCCCAGTACAGTTCCCACAACAATACTCACTCAAAGACAAAGTTGGGAATCACAGGCAATGACAACTGGCTATCACAGTCAAATGCCACCCTGATACAGGAGAGCAAACTTCAGGTAACCACAAAACACCTTCTGTAATGAGGCAGTGTTTAGTGTTGTCTTAATGAGGGTAGACAGACTTTGGCAATCTCAGAATTAGTTCCTCGTTGGGCAAATGGGTTCCGTTCTCAGCTAGCACTCTGCTGGCCGTGATTTTGAATCTCCGAACGGCCAATGAAGAATAAGAGGAATTTATTTCTGGCGATAGAAAAATTCATTTCTCACTATAACGTGGTTCGGATTCCACAATAAGCTGTAGGTCCCGTTGCTAGGTAACCAATTGGTTCTTAGCCACGTAAAATAAATCTAATCCTTCGGGCCAGCCCTCCCTCTCTAGGAGAGCTGTTAATCAGCTCAGTGGTCTGGTTAAACTAAGATCTACTTAACTTAGGACACTGAAGGATTTTAGGACGAGGAAAATCCAAAGCTTAGTTTCAACTCTCTTATTTTAACCTTTTGGTACTTATCTGGCACCATCTTCAAAAACTCAGCTGAAATGAGTCAAGACATGGATATGGTAAAAGTATATACAATATCAACATTAAAATAAAGAGTTGAAAAGAAGCTTTGGATGTTCCTCTCGATCTTTATAAAATCCATCAGTCTACTGATATTTAGTGTCATCCTCTGATATAATAAGCATTCCCTTTCAATGCTTATTATTATTCCTTTCAGTTCCTCTAAATACTGACAACACAAACACACAACACCAACAGAAATGAGACCTTGAAGCTAAAGAGCACGACACTGCAACGAAACAATTCACTGAACAGAGTCAGGGGTTCCTGTTGAGGGACTGACTGAAAGGGATTTCTCCAAATGGCTGCCATTAAATGGTTAGGATTTCTAAAACCTGATCATGTCTGAACTAGAAATCAATCTCTGTTCGTCAGCCTAGGAACACCTTATGCAGTGTATTATGTATAATAGTTAATTTTTCCTCATAGAGTATATCACACATTTGCTTTTTTGAGTGAAATGTACCACTGATGCACACAACAGAGAGAGAGAGAGAGAGAGAGAGAGAGAGAGAGAGAGAGAGAGAGAGAGAGAGAGAGAGAGAGAGAGAGAGAGAATCAACTGAAGTATATAGAGTACTGCACTGGAACCTTGAACAACATTAGTTCAATTTTGACCTATTTTTGTCAATGGAAGCAAAACAAAGATGTAAGACAAGACTGTATTTATGAAACAAAAACAACACTGACGGTCAGGAACTACTGATGTGCAAGTACTCATCTTCAATCAAGAAATAAAATGAAACAAAGTCCTTTTGGACCCAAAATAACTTCAGTGCTCATGGAAACTTTCCTCAACAGGGCTAAACTAAATAAAAGACTATATTCACTAGGCCTACCTCATGAATGGTGAGGCTAGTACGAGTACTAGCTAGTTATTCTGGGATATACTAGGTTAATTCTCATTATCAAGGAAGGAAAAGTCTAAATGAACAAAAGAAATCTAGTTTACAGCTGGTTCCTCCTTTATCAAGCAGCCTTAATATGACAACTTTCATGATAAAATTAAATATTTGGATTCCTACCTACTGTTAAAGTTAGCTTAGATCTTTGCACCATCAGGTGCGATCGGCACTAAAAATTTAAAGTTACGATTGGCTAAGCCATTAGGACTGTCTGTAGTCACCTGTTTTCCCAGCAGGTGGTGATGGAACGTCAACAATTGAGTCAGAATTCTTCTTGACCACCCACTAAGATGTGGGGAGGCTGGATGGGTTTCCACTTTAACAGCAGATAAGTATCCAAACAATGATTTTTACCCTGAAAATTCTCATTATTTGGAATGACTTACCTAATGTTAAAGTTAGCTGACTGCCACACTGAATGAGGATGGAGGGTTGGTGCAGCCAGAGAAACAGCGTGCAGCCAAGCGAGCTAAAAGCTTTTTCAAAAGGGGAGGAAAAAGCTTCTCAACACTCCTGCCTGTTGTCTGATCCTTACTAGTAAGAACTGTCGCCAGACGTTGGAGCCACAACAGGGTGTGAGGCCCTCGTGGTGAGACTTATCAGAGGATCCTTACAGGGAAAAAGGACTCCATCTCATAGAGTACTAGTGACTCCTGCGCCAGAGTCGAAAGCCCATAACCGACAGTCCAAAACTAAAAACACTACCACCTTCATACATGAAGGCCTTCATGCCCCTCTACACCAATGTGTACCTTCAGGCTCCCAAAATTCAGAAACCAAGGTTACTATCATTACTGGTTCAGCAGAAAGTCCCCATCGCAACGAATGGACTAAGGGCTTTATACTTCGTGTATGAAACGCAGTTGCAAGCACACTGCATGTTCGCATTAGGAATTGAGCTATTAAACACTAAACAGTTTCCTAGCTTGCTCTTTCGACTGTTCACCCATTTCCAAAGACACTGATTCCACGAAAACAAACCCTACAATAATCCGTGTTTGATTCTCATTCAGTTTAACAGGAACCAAGGTAGAAGTAAACAAAGGGGTGACTGTTAATGGATTCATCCTTGGCAAAAGGAAGTGAAAATGGAACTGTGTGAGCTATGCACCGCTTAAATATTAAGAGGAATCAACCAAACACAGTTGAAACCCCTAAAGTCTAAACAAAGGGACAGAGGCGGAAGAGGAGACCACTCTGGAACGTAAGTAATGCACTACGGAATGCCAGGAGACAGAGGCGGATGAAATGAGAGGGAATTCGGGTGGAGAATGGGAGGATGTGTATGACGTCACCACGTAATCTTGACGACAGTTACATCTCCCCAAAGCCTCATGACAACCTTTAACAGAAAAAGGGATAAAGGAAATAAAAACGTGTACGGTACTGAAGCCATGAGGGTTATTTCAAAAAAAGGTTAAAGCTCAGGAATCAACTCTCTGTGCATGACTTTAGCTATTTTGGACACAGGAGTGTTTTGCCTTCTACTACACCCCAGAAAATTATAAAAAAAACTCTGGACATAAGACAGCCGTTTCTTCATAGTCTACCTAAGCAGTTGAATTAGGCATTGACACAACTTTGTATTTCTCCTCTATGCAAAGAAAGAAAAGAGAGCGGATGTCACAGGAACAAAACCCAAGAACAGAAAGGCCTTCAAGTTCACTAATGAAACTGTCAATAGGTCCAACTGGACATAAAGATAGCCACTCCTTCAGTGCCTATCAAAGCAGTTCAATGAGGCCGTGTCACAAAGAAGGCTGGGAAGGAAGAGCTCCACTTTCCTCTGAGCAACAAAAGAAAAGAAAGGCTGCCCTACAACAAAGAGAGCAAACATGTTTGAAAGGTGTAACAGGGTCAGAACCCTGCAAGTTGCACTATGAATCTATTGTTAGGAGAGGGTGGAAAGTAAAATGGAGGAAAAAGAGTATGAACAGAGGTACAGTAAAAGGAATGAGGGGTTGCAGCAGCTAGGGGCTGAAGGGACATTGCAAAGAAACTTACTGCCCGCAGTGCACCGCATGCAGGGCACTGGTGGCACTAACCCCCCTACGGGGTACGTAGGTTCATGAACTGTTGACCTGTTCCAGAAGACAGCACATCCATTCATATGAGGAATGACAAACATACATCCAACTGTCATTTACACATCAACCAACTGACTCAGTATTTATACTGTCACTTGACACAGTCAGTGATTCAAATTCAGCTATTCAGCACTGCACCTACAGTACATAAAACTCAAATTCTACCCAGAATGAAGAATCAGGTGATGCTACTATGTACAGTATATATATATTCAGAAATTATGGCCCCACCCTCCACTGTGCAATAACTAGCCTGCCCAAACTGGGCCATCCCAGATGCCTAATCTGTTGCCTTATTGTGACCACGAAACAAGAAAGCGCAGACGTCAGCTGTGTCAGTCTCTGTACCAGGATCAAGGTCTTCCAAAGCACACACTTGCTCTTTTCTTAATAGGGGCTCGCTAATGCACAACTTTTGCTTCTCTTCACTGACTGAATTCTTGATTTCATTGTATTTTCACTCTTTTGACAAATGAGATTTGGTTATTCCACTGTACATACATTTGACTTTCCAATTTCTCATGCTGGTATTCAATGGTGTGTAAGCTCACTATTCAATTCGAGGGACTTTGCTTCATTCCATACAAACACCAAATGCTGCATGTTTAGAATTTGAAACTGCATGTCAAATCAGCCTTGAGGAAAATGCTGCCTGTGAAGCTGGCATGAACAGGGCAATACCACAGCTGCAATCAAATCAAAAGACTGCTGGGGGCATTGACATGGCCCATATTACTCATGATCCCAGAAATTAATATACCCTATACTCAATACACAATGATCTACATGATGGTTTATGGACAGACTCTCTCCTCCTTACATTGAAAACACTTTCATTTCACTTACCTCCCTACTGCATGATATTCATGCAATTGTCTGTGAGAAAAATGTCATTTCCCCCTAAAGTTCCATTTCTGCTTCCCTGCACAGAACCTGTAAAATGTTGACATTTGTTAATTTTATGAAGAACAGAGAAAAACTATAAACAGACAGTGAAGCTACAGTCTTAAGCTTTAGTTACATTTAAAATGTACAGTACTACTGTAATGTCTTGAACATACAGTATTATTACTATTATATTATTATTCAGAGTATGAACCCCATTCATATAGAACAAGCCCACCACAGGGCCCACTGACTTGAAATTCAAGCTTCAAAAAGCTATGGTGTTCATTAAAAAGAAGTCACAGAAGGTAATGGGAAATACAAAAAGAAAAAATCAGTTATCAGAAAAGAACAAATAAATTGACAAATTAATAAATACAGGAGATAAAAATATAAACGATTATTATCATTAAAGATGTGAAAGAGATATAAGATAGCATTCCTTGTTTAGTGACACATGACTGATCCCAAAACCAGAACTTGTTGTGCTCTCATTACTATCATTAGCAGATGAAGCAGTTCAATCTGACTCTCAGAGAGCTGGCCCAAAGGATTCGTTCATTTCCAAAACTGGACTTTTGTTGCTGGTTGAACTTTTGACATTTTCATAAGAGATGTGTAACTTACTTAGCATACAGGGTCATTAAGTAGACATAGGTCATATAATTATTATTATCCAATAGATGAAACCTATTCATATGGAACATGGCCCCCACAGGGGCCACTGACTTCAAATTCAAGCTTCCAAACAATATTAAGGTGTTCATTAAGAAGGAGCAAGAGGAGGTCAAGGGAAATACAGAAAGTGACCCCACTTATTAAAAAAAACAAAAATAAATAAATTCACAGATAAAAATGTATTAAAATGCAAGAAGAATAGTATTAGGGTAGTAACACATTGCACCTTTGCTTGAACTTCTGAAGAAGAAGTTCCAATAGCACGACATCTGCAGCAGGGAGGCTGTTCCACAGTCCAACGGTGTGAGGAATCAAGGACCTCTGGAACTGAGAAGTTAGACAGCGAGGCACAAGTGTAGCCTATTTCAAAATGTACTAACTTCAGAGGGCATTGTTTTCTGGTCTGAAGAATATCAGAATTCAACCCCCATGGGTTATCATGTTCATTGCCCAATTATTGTCAGAGATGTTACGTATTCACTCACTGGTTAGGCTAATCTGGTCATATTAACTGCAAGTTGAGCACTCAAGTTACGAGGGAGGAAAAACCAATTCAGAAAAACCTGCATTGTTATAACAAGCTAATTATTTCTGTTTGCCTAACTGAGGCCGGACATTCTGGCCAAATAATTCAGCCAAGTAACACACAATATACAGTAACTATGTATGCTTAAATTCACTGCCCTACAGCTACAGATATATCACCAGCCACCTGTTATTTCTGTGTGATTCGGTTTGCTTTCAACTTTTCTAGAAATTATACAATATTAGTAAGGGAAGCCAACAGCTGTTACATTATGACTCTCTGGAGAACATCAAAAGTACACAAGTGGTGGTGTTTCACAAAAAAAACTAACTTCAGTCATACATTATTGATACCGAGAACACTTAAACAGTAGCACCTCAATCTAATGGACTGTAGAATGGCCAGTGTCACTCCTAAGGCTAAGTACTACATTGAAAAGTAACTCCAGCTTGGCTCTCTACTGGCAACAGTTCCTAAATATGACACAAGCAATGGCAGAGGGAATGATTCTAACAAATGACAGAAGGCCCTACAATCAGACACAAATACCATCTTTTAGACACTCAACGAAACAATTTAGGGAATGAAGCTGTGAAATACAGAGGCATTCCTTATCAACAAACTTCACTAAAGAATAACAGAAGCTGTGTTACAAAATAAAGACTGAATTCATTAGGACGAGACAGTCAGAAGGGGACCTCATTGAGTTCTGTATGACTGAGGAATGCGAGAAAGGAAGGGAGGCCATCACTGTAATCTTCTGCAGCCAATGCAGCAGCTGTGTTGGAAAAATTATGACATACGATATAACATATCAGTTACATCATTTTAGATGGTTTCAGCTAGGCTAGCCTTTCAGATGCAATACGCTTTGCTGATAAACCTCTCAAAGTGAGTAGGTATAAGAGGACAGTTCCCCTTGGGCTAGAAATTATAAGGCATCATTGTTGGCTGTAGGTCTCTCTATTCCATATAAGAGGGACAGGCATCAGAAGCACCTGGTAAGCAGAGGGGACTACTACACTATAAAATTCTTCAACAGGAAACTACATCATGCTTCTAGACTATCAGAGGGCTTGCCGTGATAATTCACTGGTTGTACTGTCAGCCTCTTTACAGTACAGTGCTTTTATCGAGAATACAGAATTTAGGCCAAAGGCCAAGCGCTGGAACCTATGAGGTTATTCAGAGCTGAAACTGAAAATGACAGCAGAAAGGTTTGAAAGACTTAACAGGAGGAAAACCTCAAAGCAGTTGAATCACTATGAAACAATATTTTTAGGAGAGGGTGCAAAGTAAGATGGAAGGAAGAGATTATGAATGGAGGTACAGTAAAATGAACGAAAGGGGTTGCAACAAAAGGCTGAAGGGACACTACAAAGAACCTTAAGCAATGTCTACAGTGCACCACACGAGATGCACTGATGGCACCACCTCCCTACGGGGAGCACTTTTGCCATTTACATCCTTTGTTACACCAGCCCTCTCTATGAGAGCTCTTACTCAGCTTAGTGGTCAGGTTAAACTATTTTAATAATAATAATAATAATATGTGATTGCAGTGCACATGTGCATTTTCCATCATTTTGTTAACTATCATTAATACACTACAGTATACCTACTAAGACTTTTCCTGTCAAAAGCAACTCTTGTCATTAGAAAAATATGAAAATTTTCCTTTTCTAAACTATTCACCTTGTGCTTTTAGTTTATTGGTGGAGTCTAATGTCAGCAAGGTTCTTCTACACCTACTGCTGTTCCATGTCAGCTGCTGCTGAAGGTGTGTTCCCCAGCTCTCTCAGGAAATTTGTACAATTTCAGATACTGACACAGCATTGGAGTACATCAGTGAAATCATCTGCAAATAGTAAACAAATTACTATAAACTCTAGTGTTCAAGTTATTGCAATAAGTTCGAGTACTTTTAGGTATTGAAGTAAAATATTCAAGTATTAGTCCAAAGCCTCTCAATGTAAGTATTCTGATTTACCAAGTGTCACCCAACATGGTTCCAAAAGGCACGCCTGGAAACCAATTTTGTACGGTGGCAATATACGACAGGGAGACCAGACAACACTCGCATGCACAACTCAGTCAGAGCAAGACCAAATACAAATGAAATACTGTATATATTTAGATACATTCTGTCAACCCTCACTCATGCAACTGCTGATCAGTGTTACGGTGATTTCATACCTTTTCCTAGCACAGGCCTGAGAAAAATGCTGAAAAGGAAATGAAAATTATTATTATTAAAATATACCTGTATTAGTATTATTATCATTCAGAAGATAAACCCAATTCATAAGGGGCCACTGACTTGAAATTCAAGTTTCCAAAGATTACGGTGTTCATTCGAAAGAGGTAACAGAAGGTAAAGCGTATGATTCAGTATTAGCAGTCAGTAAGAGAATTCTAAATCTCTACAGCTGAAGGAAACAGACAGTTGCCAAGCTGAGAAGCCCAAGGCTATAGAGGTATACTGTACACCTTTTTCCACTTCAAAATCATTCTTTCCCTACTCTAAAGTCTACATTTTTAACAGAGCTTTATCTATAGTTATTTCCAGTAGGTTAAGGGTCTTTGAACCCTTTGGAGAAAACTGTGGAGTTCAAAAACTCCTCTGTGGCAAATGTAGTTACTTTTTTATTCTGAATCATCAATTTATTTTTTATGATGCAATGCTGTTTATGGTATCACTTTGAATATGACACCATAAACTGTACTTGTAACTTAAGGCGGCATGATTCAAAATGGAAAATACAAAAATAATAAGTCACAACAATGAATCAACCTTTGGTGAATACTTTATGGATGATGTCACCTGATACCCCCTGAAACCTCAGTCACTGGGAATATGACACCAACGAATGCCATCTGAACCAAGACCAAAGACTAAGGTGTTGTCATTTCTTCTACAAAACAACGTTCATATTTCACATTTAAGACGCATTTAAACTGTCCAAACTGGAGTGCTTCCTGTCTCCCCAAAACTACTAGCCCTGGTAGGCTGGCCTGGGCTTGAAAACACACACTATATCATCTGAACAAAAGCAAACCTCCACTAGCATGAGAGAAATGCACTCACAATCTGCACACTCACACAACTGAGGACAAATGGAAGAACTACCCCGGCTCAGGTCTTGAGTGACTCGTAGGCCTACCCCATAAGCTTTTCTTTTCTAGTTAAGTCTGTGACAGCCTTGTGCTGCCTACTCCATTTGTATTCCAATTAGAACAAAAATTGAGAAGAATTTCCTTCCTGGCAGCACTGAGGGAGAGACCAACAGAATCTATGGAAAAGATAAATAAACTGCAATGTCTGAAGGTGTACCATGTCTGTAAGTACTATGCTACATGTTTCTTTCACTGTATTATATCATCTACCAGCATAAATTCACAAAATTTTTATTGATAATACTTTACAAAATATCCAGCAATATTGTAATTTGTGACAGAGCACTCAAAAATGCAATGAGGTCTAGGATATGGTAAGGAATCTCCCATGACAGCCTAAAGAGACCCCACCTACAGTTACATTAGTTAAGAGACCCCAACTACAGTTACATTAGTCATTATGGTGACTCCCATGATCAAACTTTTGATCTGGTAGATGAGGGCTGGCCTCTTCAAAACATCTCAAAACTTTAACATACCTAACCATTAATGAAACATCAAACTGGGATCATCTTCTGATTTACAAGGTGTCAGAAGGAAGATTAGTTACTTAAATTAAGCCCAAAGCATTCTGTATCTGGGCCCATTTTACTAAGTAGGGCAGAGATGAGATGAGACAGGGTCTTCTTACACTCGTTCTGAATGTCCGTAGCCTTTTGTCAAGGATACCTGGATGGAATTTTATTTAGTCACAGCTACAGTTTATATATTAAAGGAATTCAATATCTGATTAAAGAGCAAATCCACTGAAAATGTGACAGAGGCTTCTTGGTCTAAGTTTCAATCAAACTACATTATTAAAATATATAATTCATCTTAATTAAATATTGTCAACGTTATTATTGTGGCTACTTGGGCCTGGCCATAACTTGGAAACACAATTCAACATTTTGTCATGATGTAGTAAAATTTCTTAGTACAAACATTGTCTCCACTTTATTTGTCTTAAATCCTGGGTGGCTCAATTACTATTAGAAATGAACCATTTACATACTGCTCTCACTGACCAACTCTCTCTAAAGTGCTACTCAAAAACACTAGAACTGGCCCATAATTACCAGGGAAATGACAAGAGAAAATAAGTTGGTCTCACAAAACGTGAAATTTCACAATACAAGAATTTACATATAAAAGTTATGAATTCCAGACATCATTCTCATGCTGAAACGGCCAATCCTTGACCAAATTAATTTTCCTATTGGGAATATTCTAAAAGCTACTGTTAGTGACAGGCAACAAATTTCAGTTTCATTATTTTCATTCCATATCAGACACAGTCCAAAAGTTAAAATCTTTAGGTTTGCCTCCATATGAACTACTATTCCCATCTGACCAAAATAATACATTTTCCCAGACACCTCACTTTTTTTTAAATGCTTACCTTTGTGAAAGTTCATTCGAGTTCTTAGATAATTTACTTCATATTCTGCCACTCAGCATCAACTGGCAAGCTGTAGATCATCTGGAAAGGTGAGAAATGCATCAAGATCGTGGAAAATTGGGGTCTTTTTGCTTACATAGTATCAAAATGGGGACATCTATTTTTACAACCAGGACTCAAGTCTTCATTACTACGAATAGCATGGATGAGGTGCTTCTCATTTGTCCGTACTGCATTATCAAGGATATCTTTCTAAAATTCAATTCAATCTGCAATCCTAGCTGTTAAATTAAAGAATAAATATGGTCCACAACATAACACTAAAAACTGGGCAGAAGCTTTTTATTGCAAATATAAGCATTTCTCAGTCTTGCTACCAGGTTTCAGCATTCTCAAACCATTTGACAATCTGCAAAAATCTGTTATGAACTATGCATGACACAGTAATACGATTACTAATTACTCTTACTTTAATGGAGATACTGCAAGTGACAGTCTACAAACTGATAATTTCAAGTTTCAAATTGTTTTATTCCTTCCAAAAACTGCCCTAAAATATTTTTGAGTTTCTATTACATCAACCTGCAAAATTCTATACATTTTAATCCCCCACAACCAGTATATCATACTTAGGTGACACTCACTCCAAAGAAACATCAATTCACACTTTCTATCCCAAATCTTGCCCAGCTCTCCCCCATGTATCTGGGACCTAATAAGGCAGTTTGCATAACCAGTGCAGGCTGCAACTGCAAGAAAACCGCTTATTCAAATAAACTGACAAAAGGCTTTACTCTGAGCAAGACAATGCAAAATCTGACGAGTTGTCATTCTAAAATACCTAACGTTGCCCAAACAAACTTTTAATAGAGAGTTTTGCAAACCATAAACAGTACCTGAATCAGTGTAATATCTTGGGTGCATAGCATGTATTCTCAAAAGACTAATGAAAATCAAGGTCATGTAGGCATAGAGACTTTAGTCTTTTCGTAGGGAATGACGGTCGTAGTTACTTAGCATCAATCTACCTTCTTTAAGGTTAAATACCTAATATCATTATACTCGACCTCATCCTACCATATATCTGACACTTACACTTACAACCCATCTTGATCAGGCAGGGGGTTTGCTACATGCTGATTTCCCCCATGGGTACTAATCTGGATCAAAGATTCTTTTAAATCTTTCAATAACTAAGCTCAAGATTCGATGAAATTTTTGTAGACCTACTGTCGATTCTATTTAAAGCTTGCTACTAAACCTCAAGAACATGAAAATTGCTTAATTGCATATCTACTATATTTCAGGACTTACAAACTGACTATTACAGAACTACAATCTAAATTATTTTACTGTGCAACCTGTAACTGAATGATTCACTGTAATGGTGAAAATACTAGCAGATTTTTTCACGCACACAATGCATAAACCTAAACTCTATAATTATGGCTTTCTATATGAAACTAAATGGGCTTCTTTTCTCCATTTTGAGAAAGGAATCTTGACTGATTACCTATTCCAAATCTGAAGCTGCAATAAATTAAGATCAACAGCTCTGGGCCTACTTGAATTTAACCTCCATGTTGGAGTTATCGGAGCTATACTGGACTCCACACTGGGTTCAATAAACTGAGGTCATCAGGACAAGATGATGAAAGGAAAATGGAGTTTGAAAATGTGAGGAAGTTTTGGCTACTTGAGGAAAAGTGCATAATTTGCTTAAATTTGAACATCTGAAATAAATTGTTTTATTACACTTTAACAATGCCAATTGTGGTCCTTGAACTCTGGTGAAAAGCTAGAAATTAAATATTTAAAATCAACATTAAAAGCAAATTTGGGAAAATTGATTTTAACAAATTGAATAGTTTACAAGCTTGCAAATTTTTACCCAAAAGTTTTTCCAATATACTTACTCTACTGCAGACTAACCAATTGTGCTAAACATTACCAGCTTCCAAATACTTCTGAAGCCCCATAACTGAATTTAGTCTGACCTGTTTTTCAATATAGCCAGTTTGCAATCTTTAATTGGGGTCCATAGCATACAAAGGTGTTGCATATTGATTGCACCAGGTTCAACTATATGCAGTTGATCCAGAGAACAGAATAGAATATAGAATTCAGGCCAAAGGACAAGTGCTGGAACCTACAAGGTCATTCAGTGCTGAAAGGGAAACTGAGAGCAGAAAGGTTTGAAAGGTGCAACAGGAGGAAAACCTCAAAGCAGCAGCTGCACTATGGATCAATTGCTAGGAGAAGGTTGAGGAAATTCAGATGGAAGAAAGAGAATATGAAAGGAGGTACAGTAAAAGGAACGAAAGGGGTTGCAGCAAGCGACCAAAGGGATGCTGCAGAGAACCTTGAGTAATCAAGTGTCTTACCTTGACAGGCTATCAATTCAGGTGACAGACAAGAATGTCTTGACCTGGGTCAATCTATATCCAGGGGTCCTCCTCCACTCAGTTCTTCCAAATGAGGGTCATTATTCTCTTGGGTGCTCAGCCTGAAAGCAAAACATTTCATTAGATCTTGATGGTGTCAGTTCAAGGCACAGCCATCTGAAAGGTGCAAACATCCTTTTTTTATTTGCAATTTAGATCTAAAGTTGCTGATAAATTCTTGCCATTTCATTAAGATGAGGTTCAAGAAGAATATATTAATTTTCAAATGACACCACCATTGCCTCATTAACTTCAAAGCATTGTTGCTGTTATTTTTGTATGAAAATGACCCATACTTCTGATGCAGAGTCCAACCAAAAAGGTGACTTTTGTAACTAAAGCCATCCATCACTCAGAGGCAATACCTTATTAAAAATTTCACAGTTGACTACATAAAGCTTGTCTGCCCTACATGCAATAAGTAACTGTCCTACATATGTAGATCATTATGTAGTTTGGATGATTTATGTACAATTTGATTCTCTGAAGTGGGCTCTACAAATACCTTAACTTTCCGGTGTTGTTAGATTCCTGCACAAACAGGTATTTCTTTTCTTAAGTCTGTTTCAAGACTGAAAAACTCCTTACATACTGCATATAGGAAATGATTGTTCATTCCAAAAACTGATGTACGATTATTTTATCATCTTTGAACAGACCAGACCCAGAGTCTTATTCTTGTGTGGATAAATTTACTCCTTCTAAGCTTAGTTTACAGTAGGCCATTTTGGTCTTCATACATACTTCACTTTTCCATGAGCATTCTAGTTTGCTGCATTGGAAGAATCATTCTATTCAAAGACTCCGATATTGAGAGATCATCTCTGTAGGAAACTTACTTCAATATTTGACATAACCTAAAAACCTTCCACCTAATCTTACACAGCGCAGTAGGAGTAACAGGTGATCAATACAAATTGGGAACAAATCCCAGTACTGTACAAGCTATTTTGTAAATAAAGAATTGTATATAATGGTTTTGATTAATACTGATTCAAAGTTCATTGTACAACAGAGAAGCAATCATACTGTAATGATAGATTAACAATGATTTAAAGTTCATTGTGCGTTAGAGAAGCAATCTATAGAATGACCCAGCTTAATGCTCAAAGCTGAATGAGCTCTAAGTCTCAAAATCTGATGTCTGTATAACAGACTCTGAATGCAGTGTTGTTAAACATCACATCTGTCAAAAGGTTTAATCAGCTGTTGCTCTTCTTAATGAGGCTTATTGTAGCGCACTGTACATGACACAAACAAATAACACTGTACATAACACAAACAAACAACACTGTACATAACAAAAACAAATAAAATTAATTTAGAACAAAACTGATTATTATATTTATTCTTCCCCCAATAACTTAATAATTAGAAGAACGAGAAATATGACAGCAATACTGTTCTGAAAAGCACCAAAAACTCTGCCGTTAACACAATTCATAGACAAGGAACTTGGTAATCTTGTGATAATACTGACATCTGGTTGAAATACTGAAATATAAAATGGCAAACTGTTTTCAATTTCAGCAATGAAAGCTTGGAGGAATCTTGCAACAAATCAATCTTCATTATGTGCAATGTTTTAGTTATGAAATTTTATTTTCCAGTTTACGACGTACTAGATCAGTTGGCTAATCAGTTGCGTATGTTAATTTGTATCATCCATGTTTGCAATATGCTACATATAAAACAAAATACTTTATACACACTTCCTTACCATTCAGCATTTACGGTCCATTGTAATTTACGAAAACGAGGCTATGAAGCCATGCACTGGGGCACTTCCAGCCATTCAGTGCTGAGGGTCCATTAAGATCACAGTCTTCAGCAATTTCTGCTACTTAGAGCTGTTTTGCAGCGGAACTGATGTCATTCTTCGTTTACAGCCGTCAGGGCCCTGAAAAACAGCAGATTACAGGTATCAGTAGAGTTTAACCTAAACCTAACCCTATTCCTAACACAGTCACTTATGTCAGTCCCAGAATAGCTAAACCTAATCCTATCCTTGAATTAGGAACTAGAGCTAGAATAACATTTGGAGGCTAATAATCTTGACAAACAGCACTGCAAGTTTACCTTCTGAAAGGACAGAAACATGACCCCAACATTTCAGGACCATCCAGGGAAACCTGTATCAATGATACTGGATCTGGTTCAAAGTAACCCTGACCCTATTCACGCCTCAGTTCTGTGCTGGAGCTAAGATAAATGTGCAAAACAATGACAGCTCAGAATTTGGGGGTAGGGGACGATAACTCAGGAAGAGGTACCACTGAAAGACGTAACTTGAGCACTGGCGATATACTTGAAGTGTGAAAGGCATTGGGTTGAGCATGCAAAAACAGCAGTTAAGGAAAGGGGCATCCTTTAGCCAATAGGCTGAATATAATGGATACAGAGGGAGACCAGAGGGTAGTGTGATGTGTCTTAATGAGACGCTGGGAGTCTTCTCTCAGCAATGTCAAACGGCCCCTTGCAAGCAATTCTGAATCTGCTTATAACTCCTGCAAAAAAGGCCACATTGCACTAAATACCAGCATTTACAAAAACATTCCACACCAAAATTTGATGCATTTTCTTTCACAAGAACCTATGAATCCATTACCTGCTTATGTCTTAACTAGTTCCAAGTGCCCAGATTGGAAAGTGATAAAGAGCAAAGCAAGCTGCAGTCCAAGATCTGAAAACTCAGGAAGAATTAAAGCACATTTTTGGAAAAGCAATTTGACACATTACTTGCAATGGTATGCACATCATACCAAGAGGCAACACCTCCATTATATGAACATTAAATTGTATACTCACAATGATTTTGAGTCACAACCATTCAGCAGACACTACAGGATATTGGCTACAATTCCAAAGAGTACTGGGTTATATGATAATTGATGGAACTCCTGAGTAAAGGAATAAAAGCAAAAAGGTAGAAGTTGAATTCAAAGCAGCCTGGACCAAAGTATTGATCAAAAGACCTGGTACTACCATCTTCCACATTTGGTGAATTTACGAGACGACTTTTTATTCAGGTGTTTCAAATACTGAAGACATCTTACTTTTCATTGTAATTCTTGCTTGTTATTAGAAATAAATTTGCCTCAATATTGCAGTAGGAAATTTCATCCCCACCAGCTCACAAAGTACAATGCGTACACATTCTCGTGATCTGTAGTACACAAGTTGTCAAATATGGCCCCTTAAGTTTTCAGTTAAAATAGTTAATGCTGGGGTTAACAGCTATGGACCAACAGTTTTGACAGGGTGAAGAGCATCCCTAAGAGAGAGAGAGAGAGAGAGAGAGAGAGAGAGAGAGAGAGAGAGAGAGAGAGAGAGAGAGAGAGAGAGAGAGTCCTCATACCATAAATTCAGTACCACAAACAAACCATAAAACCCTTTATTGTAGGTGGTCTTCACCACACCACCAGACACATTGCGTATAAATGAATGTAGGGTGTTCTTGGGCAGACAATAATATTACAGTACACCCCTTGCTGTACAAAGCAACCCATTGAGCTTTACCTCCAAATGCTAAATTCCAGACTTCCAGTTTGCTAGCTGCTCCACAAAGGGGCCTTCATTCTTTTTCTTGTAGCTTTTGTTGTTGTCAACTGCATGCATCTAATCTCAACAGGTCTGCAAAAGAATTCCAACAGTTAATTACTTACAGAAGTTGGCGTACATATTGCTTTTCATTTTAATAAATAACTTTTGTTAACAGATGGTCATCTGGAGGAACATTCATATAAAATAGCCATTTTTACAGTGGTTCTTCAATAAGAGAGTAATCCTTGGTACGTTTAATACATTAAGGGTTGTCTATTTTGCAAGAACATGTCAGAGCATAAATTTAGTTTATGGGAATAAGTGGTCTTGGAAAAAGGTCCTCGAAAAAGGTCTTGGAAACAGGTCCTAAAAAAAGGTCTTTGAAAGTCTTTGAAAAATGTGAAAAAGGTCTTGGAAAAAGGTCTGTGAAAAAGGTCTTTGGAAAAGGTTTGTGGAAAAGGTCTTTGAAAAAGTTCTTTGAAAAAAGATGTTTGAAAAAGGTCTTCGAAAAAGGTCTTGGAAAAATTCTTTGAAAAAGTCTTCAAAAAAAGGTCTTTGAAAAAAGTCTTCGAAAAAGGTCTTGGAAAAATTCTTGGAAAAAGCCTTTGAAAAAGGTCTTTGAAAAAGGTGTCTGAAAAAGGGCTTTGAAAAAGTCTTCAAAAAAGGTCTTGGAAATAGGTCTTTGAAAAAGAACTGTTTTGCACATTCTAGCATTTATTTCAGACACTGATCAACTGTCTAAAAATTACAAAAAAAAATCTGACTAAAAATAAAATGACACTACAAAACAATGAAACTCCAAAAAAACCTGAAGCTACTAAAAAACCTGGACTGCAAAAAAAATCTGATACTACAAAAAAACTGAAACTACAAAAAACCTGGCACTACTAAAAACAAACTACAAAAACTAAAACTACAAACAACCTGAAACTACAAAAAACCTGAACTACAAAAATAATTAAACTACAAAAAACCTGAAACTACCAAAGAAACCTAAAACTACAAAATAACCTTAAACTACAAAAAAACTGAAACTACAAAAAATGAAACTTAAAAAAAACTATGAAAAAACTGAAACTACAAAAAAACTGAAACTACAAAAAGAAACCTGAAACTATAAAAAAATTGAAACTATAAAAAGAAACCTGAAACTACAAAAAAGCTGAACCTACAAAAAGAAACCTGAAACTACAAAATACTGAAACTACAAAAACCTGAAACTACAAAATACTAAAACTACAAAAAAACTGAAACTACAAAAAATTAAACTACAAAAAACCTGAATCTACAAAACAAATCTGAAACTACAAAAAAAACTAACACTACAAAAGAAACCTGAAACTCCAAAAAACCTGAAACTACAAAAAACTGAAACTACAAAAAAACTGAAACTACAAAAAAAACTGAAACTACAAAAAAACAGAGGAAATGCAAGGGGTGGCAGGAATGGGATCTGGAATTCTGGAATTAGGAAGTGAGGAAACGCAAGGGGCGGCAGGAATAGGATCTGGAATTCTGGAATTAGGAAGGGCGAGGAAACGCAATGGGTGGCAGGAATGGGATCTGGAATTCTGGAATTAGGAAGTGAGGAAATCCAAGGGGTGGCAGGAATGGGATCTGGAATTCTGGAATTAGGGAGAGAGAAAATGCAAAGGGTGGCAGGAATGGGATCTGGAATTCTGGAATTAGGGAGAGAAAATGCAAAGGGTGGCAGGAATGAATCTGGAATTCTGGAATTAGGAAGAGAGAGGAAACGCAAGGGGCGGCAGGAATACGATCTGGAATTCTGGAATTAGGAAGAGTGAGGAAATGCAAGGGGTGGCAGGAATGGGATCTGGAATTCTGGAATTAGGAAAAGTGAGGAAATCCAAGGGGTGGCAGGAATGGGATCTGGAATTCTGGAATTAGGAAGAGAGAGAAAATGCAAAGGGTGGCAGGAATGGGATCTGGAATTCTGGAATTAGGAAGAATGAGAAAACACAAAGGGTGGCAGGAAAAGGATCTGGAATTCTGGAATTAAGAGTGAGGAAATGCAAGGGGTGGCAGGAATTGGATCTGGAATTCTGGAATTAGGAAGTGAGCAAACGCAAAGGGCGGCAGGAATAGGATCTGGATTCTGGAATTAGGAAGAGTGAGGAAATGCAAGGGGTGGCGGGAATGGGATCTGGAATTCGGGAATTAGGAAGAGTGAGGAAATGCAAGGGGCGGCAGGAATAGGATCTGGAATTCTAGAATTAGAAAGAGTGAGTAAATGCAAGGGACGGCAGGAATGGGACAGATAGGATTGACCCCAGACCAGGAGGATGAGGATGAAGATGGGAAAATGATTATAGGATGAGGATGCGAAGGATAAGAAAACGATTGTGGAAAAGGATGAGGAAGTAAAAGACAGGAAAGAGAAGGACAGAGAGAGAGAGAGAGAGAGAGAGAGAGAGAGAGAGAGAAGAGTAATAAAGTTAAATATGGCTTCAACAAAGAAGGTATTTGGGACTAAAAGAGAGAGAGCGAGAGAGTGATACTTGACACAGTATCTGACGGTTTCAGAATGTTATTTCCCCAACATACAATAAATACAATACTGTTTGAAACACTATTTTTGCAGAATTTATATAGAACCACATTATTTTTAATGGTTGGAACTTATGACAGCCTCTGTATAATGCCACCTGTGGAGAATATCTGCCTTCAAATGCTGATCAAGATCCAATCACCTAATTGTCTACGAGATGACCAAATATGCAAATACTAGTGGAATCGACCCTCTTACAGATTTGATATAGCATTTTTCTATGGGCTAAAGTTCAAAACGTTACTCTATAGGTACAGTTCCTAACACTAGTCATTTATTATTAGTTAATCTGACACTTCTGGAGGGTATAGTAGAATTCAGTACTGCATAAACCTTACTGACTTATTCCCATCTTCTATATATGAAATACATACAACCGGACAGACAGCATTCATAGCAATGACTGACAACTGAATATTACATCCAATAATATACTTTTCCAAATGTGTTGACCCTTAATTTATTGACAGATTAATGACCTGTTTTCAAGATCATAAAAACAAAGTTCAGATAAGAAAAACAAAGTTCATAATATTCATAAACTTACCAATTTCAGTGGCTGAGTTCTGCCTCATTTGCGAAGGTCGAACACAGTATACTATTTTCCTCAACATCGATCTTCCTGGTTGAAACAGCAGTAGGGTCATTTTGCTACAGTCGTTATTCCCGATTTTTAAGTCATTTCGATACATCTACAAAATCCATTTGACACAGTCCAAGTTGTATCTGAACACAATATACAGTAACCTGAATTCCTAAAAATCTGACAATGTTTATAGTTTTTCGTGTTACGCTAATAAAAAAAGGAATTGGTGATTTTCATAAAAGGAGAACAAAGTTTACATCATTAAGATACTTTACAGATTTTACAATTAGCCCAATTATGGCAAATTTTTAAATTAATTTGTATTTTTCATTGCTAACAAACCTGCGGTCTTAAACTTGACTCTTAATTTCATGATTCTTATATAATACCTAGCAAAAACCTAACCTAATTTGTTTACTTTGCAATTCTGAATTTCTAGCACTACGAGTATTTTGACTTCCTGATTTTGCTATCTTAACTTACTATCAAAGCAATATGGTACAGCCTGCTTAACCAAATGGTTTCTAAAAACTTTTCTGACAATGTTTACAACTGGTTATCCCAGAAGGATATATATGAAATAATTGATCACGTAATGGTTTTGCTATGGGCAAGTTCTTATCTATGCTGTGTTTACTAACTTATCAAATGCCGTATCTGAATTTAGTGATAGGAATGTAAAAAAAAAAAAAAAAAGCTTTTTGTTATAGGCATTGGCATCAATATTATATCACTTATTTACTGTTTTAGAAAATAAAGTCAGACGGCCAATCTATCCAAATCCCTCAAACTGTATTAAACTGTCTTTATGGATGCATAGAAATGACTTAAAAGCAAAACAACTGTAGGTCTTGAAGTGTGCGGTGTCTGTAAAAAATGAATCTACATTAATAACTTATTTCAAAAAAGGATTCGAAACAAATCATTATGGATAAAAAGTCTTCGATTGCCACAAAACTGTATACAGCACAATTCCTTAGGTTATAAAGCTGCTATGAGGCAATAAAAACCACACATTGTAGTTTGTTATGTTGCATTAATGAAAAAAGTATTATTCAACTCTGTATTTAAAAAACAAAATCAAACATTACCGCTGTGGCCTGCCATATATAGTGTAGGCATTTACTGTGGCACTACATCTACATTTCTTAGGAAAAAAGTTTTAAACACCTATCAGTAATGTCCAGTGCAATTAAAAATAATTACTCTGTTACCAATATCAGACATTAAACACAATCCTAAGTTTGTTTCACAGTTTGAAATCTTTGCAATAGAAAAAACCTTGTGAAAAAATCCCTTCATACTACAGTATACTTTTGAAAGACATTTTTAATATCCAGCGAGTCTATATTTGACGGAGCATATTTCAGCTATTTAATATAATGAAACAAAATACTGGGCAACATTTCAGCTTCAAATAAAATACCTGCGTTAATAATAAAAAATTAATTCACCACATCAATAACTATTCTGTGATGCATCATATTTTCTCCTGAAACATTTTTACTGTTATGACTTTATCTTCTGATAATTTCCCGTCACAATTACTTGCATGCGAGAAGCAAATTACAGTACTTTAGAGAGAAAGTATGGTACTGTAAGCTTTTGAAGATGGTGTACTAAGCTTCACGTATCCGTAATTGGTAAGCTTCATAAAACAAAAAGCAAAAAAACCATGAGCTTAACAAATACACATCTGCCTTTC
The DNA here is from genome assembly GCA_039081455.1 of Macrobrachium rosenbergii. NCBI lineage: Eukaryota > Metazoa > Arthropoda > Malacostraca > Decapoda > Palaemonidae > Macrobrachium > Macrobrachium rosenbergii. The sequence continues at coordinate 24,036 of JANJGK010002148.1, read as the reverse complement.
CTTTCTTCTTTGAGGATCTATGAGGCTAGTTTGATGTGTCAAATTCTGACACATTATTCAACACTGAGAAACATTAGTGCTGTCGTTAACATTATACAGGCAACTTCAATCATTAATATCACATATTACTCAAAAACTACAAAAATCCATTAGTACTTAGCAAATATCTTTTTTTTTTTTTTTACCACTGACGAAACTAATACCAAGATAGTCAACTGAAATTTGAAAACAACATCAATTTCATAAGATAAAATACCTTGACTTGAAGCTTATAGGCTACAGGCTAGATGCATCCATATACAGGTTAGTTATGTTGCTAGCCTGTATAGGATGTATCTAGCCTATAGCCTATAAGCTACAAGTTAAAATTCACAACTTCATAAGATAAATACCTTGACATGACTTTTAACTTAGAGCTTACGGGTTATAAGCAACTTAACTAACCTGCATTTGGATGAATCTAGCCTGTAGCCTATAAACTTTAAGTTAAAAGTCATATCAAAATCATATGATAAATACCTTGACATGACTTTTAACTTAAAGCTTATAGGTTATAGGCTGGATCAGTGGTTCTTAACCTTTTTATTCCCACGCCCCCTCTAAGAGTCGTTCCTTTCCTCAACGCCTCCTTGCATCTATGAGTAAAATTTCCTTCCAGATTTAAAGGAAAATGAAATAAAAAGGGAAAGAAGTGTTTTAATTCTTTTGGGAATGAATCAATGAGATACTTGACACTGCTTTCTAGCAACTTGTTAAGAGAATCACAAATATAATCAGAGAATTTTTAATTTTTCTGTACGGCTCGCAGCCCCCCTGGAAACTGATGATGACCCCAAGGGTGAAAACCACTAGGCCAGATACTTCCATATACAGGGTGGCAACTTAACTAGCCTGCATTTGTTTGTTAGTGAAAACAGCCAAAACATCCTTAAACCCAAGTTGGTAAATAACTAGAAATCCTGTAGAATCCCAAATTCATATCCTAGTGGTCCAATATTCAAACCCAGCCTACAAGTCCCTTAATAAGACTTAATTATGGATAATTAGATAATTTTGGCTTTGAAATGACTCAAATAAGCTAGGCCACTCAGCTTCATGCCAGGCTAATTAAGGCTAACCAGAGACGTAAATGCGTAATTAACCAGCCATTAAGTTAATATCTGGTAATTAAGAAGGAATTAATTTAAATAATCTAATAAGCTAAAAATGCTCCAAAATGACTCAAAATTGTTCCGAATTCTTTGATACCCTGAATACCTTGACCTAGGGTACTGCTGTGGTAGGTCACTTGCCCAGGCTTGTTACAATGCCCACTTACCAATACCCCAAATTAAATATTTGCCAAAATAAATAAAAATGGCTAAATAATTGCTATTAATTAACCATGGCTCGGCTACTGCTATTAATTACTACTAATTAGACTACTACTTACTATTAATGACTATTACTATTAGTAATTAATTATAATTGACGTCCTCGGCCATTCCCAGATAAAGGGCCCTAAGCCACAAAGGCTTCTAGCCATACATCCTCATCCAGGGTTAATTAAGGCTAGCCATGGGCATTAATATCGTAATTAACCTGTAATTAAGTTAATTACTCGTAATTAGGAAGGAATTCATTCAAATAAATAAATAAGCTTAAATAAGCTTCCAGCTTCTCTGACCTTTGACAGGTAGAGGGAGGCAGCCTTATTTAATTGCCTTAGATGACGGCTTAATGTTAATTACCCCTCGGTAATTACTATCCTAAAATAACAATGCCATGTTAATTAACTTATCTTTTGGTTTCCATTCGCTTTCTTCCGGTAATTAAGTAATTACTTCGACAATAACGAATCAAGAGACGTCTCTCTTACCTCCATTGAGCCTTCCCTTGTCGATATAAACAAAAGAGTTGCCAGAAACCACTTTTTAAAGTCGTATTTTATTCACATCGAGTGCGTATATGAGCACCAAAGCGCGTTTGTGAGCACGCAATGAATGAAATATACGTTAATTTATTCATTCTAAGTATTTTCATGGCTTTTTAGGCGATTATTTGAATATATGAAGGGTTTTTGGTTTCGTTTTCACTCGGCAAGATTGAAGACGGGGCCAATGGTTCTTGTTCCAAAAATTAGATTTTGTAGAGCTCTTTTCAAATATATATTAACATATAACAAATAAACAATATCAAACAAGTTATTAATATATAGTGTAATGTAAATTAATCATGAAAATGTATTTAGTTCCTTAATAAAAATTCGATATATGCTAAAACCGATGACGTCACACGACCTCTTTCAGCTGCCGAACTGGGGTGAGAGATAAGCGTAAAATGATGAAGGCATGATAAAAATAACCCATCTTTACTTAAAACACGAGTATGTCAACAGATTATTTCCCATATGGATGATTTAAATATACGGTACTGTATCTGTATATTATGCTGGCCTGCAATTCGTATAACAAGCCATACATATGCCTAAATATTACCTGTATTACCTTGCTGGCAAGTAGGAACCATTCGTCAGTCCTTTCCTCCTAAATATCCAAATCTTGGCCTCTCTGCTTTCATTCTCTTTAAATATATATCACCTGTATCTGTAAATTAAGATGGAATATTTATGCCTGTATAATTTACAGGTAATTACAGATAATTAGGCGTTTTCCATAGACTGCAATAGCAAATTTATTTTCCAATGACAAGGAAGAATTAAACACATTCTTGTGCCTTTTTGATGTATGGGTCTACCTCCAAACGTCCACAACATCTTCCCAGTTCATTTCCTAACAATTACAATGACATAACCATTGTTATAACCATTCTGATGTCATACACAACTACTGATGTTCAAGAGGATTGATGGCGATTCGGTTTCCTATTGATCATAGCATAAAACTTTCATATTATACCTTGAACAACCAAATGTTTTGAAAACTTCTCTCATGCAGGTAGAAGAAGGCAGGAAGGCCTTATCTTACTATTTCAACCTGTTCAATGCCTGAGGGGAAGGTGCTTTTGAGAGCTATCACGAAATATCTAATTCATCCTCTTCCAAATGTGTTTTATTATTTACTCATCTAATTGTTTAATCTTTCAACACCTTTTTGGTATTGCCAAGGCAGCATTTTGATGAACAATTTCATGGAACACAAAATCTTTGCGTCTTTGCTTGTCACAACCTAAACCAGCACTGACTATTTCTCCTCTGTATAGCACATGAGAGAGAGAGAGAGAGAGAGAGAGAGAGAGAGAGAGAGAGAGAGAGAGAGAGAGAGAGAGAGAGAGAGAGAGAGAGAAATGTCCAAACCAAGCCATATTTGTGGCATCATCTTTTTTTTTCACTTGAAAAATATACACTAATATGCAATTTCAAAATTGCTGATTAGATTGTAACATAAATGTATTAATTACAGTTGAATCTGAAATGATAACAATTGTATGAAAGCTATTTCTATTCAATTTTTATCAAAGTTTTAATATAATTTTCTCTTTATTTATGGCATTGCTCTGCAAATCTCCTTTGCAAATCAAACTTTAGTATCTACTACATAATTTTTTTTCCTTCTAATGCAAGATTCCCTGTCACTGCTTCGTTTTTCCCTACATATTTATTTTGTCCAGTTTCATATTTAATCTTATTTGTCCCCATATCATACTATAAATTTTGCCTGCTAACATTCTACTGTGCAATCAAAGGCTTTGTTGGATCAAGATGAAACGTCTTCTATCAGATGACCTGTACCGATCACTCATTATTACGAGCGATCAGTACAGATTGCAGCGTATACTTGCCTCTTAAATGTTCTGCCACATGCCATTAAGTTGCTGTGAAAAATAATTCCCAAAAAATTTAACTTCCTCCTACGATAATGAAGGTGTCTTTAAGATAAGGAACAGTTTCCTTACAAGTACTCCTGGTGAAATGACCAGCCATAGTTTACGAAGAACAAAATATGGAACCAGTTATTTACTGCATCAACTGACCTTTGCAAATAATGCAGACGAGTCTCAACAAACACTGAAACTGTGACTGGAGGACAAACCATTATTCCATAAATGCCACATCAATCTGGAATTTTCCACCTTATAAAACAATCTGCACACGACTTTAAAGTGATACTGACCTACAGTCTGTGGGGACAATGTGGAATTTGAAGACGTTTCTTGATAGAGGAACATTTGCAACCTCCCAAGAAGGAGGATGAATGCCAGTCTCCCATTTTTGTTAGGTTTGAGAAGGAATCACTTAGCAGGTTCTGGAAGGTGTTTAAGCATATCATGATGAATGCCATTACTGTACTTGGTAGTCAAATCACATGACAACAGTTTCTCTTAATCCCCTCAACTGAAACTTAGCATTACAGGCTTCCCAATTTTTATTCAAAATTTAAAGTAATGCCCACTTTCAGAGCATCAGGAACACAGTGGAATAGTTCTCAGTTCAATATCTCTAAAGAGAAATTCAAAGAAATGGAATTCTGAACATCAGGGAATTCAATGGATTAGTCTTCCTTGTAGCTGAAAACTCTTATAGAGAGTCGACAGACTTTTATGAACCCAGGACTGGCTCCAAAGGAAAACCAGCTTGCAGAAAGAGAGAGGAGAGACAAGTTACAGGAAAAGCTGATAAATAAATATGAGGGGAAAAATATAAAACTGATACATTTGAATTCACAAGAGGAATGAATTTGCTCTTCTCTTAAACACTGGAGATCTTTAGATTCCACAACTGCACCACGCAAACTATTCCATATTTTAGTTTCAACAAAGATAAACCTCTAAGCAAACTGAGTAGCATTGCACCTGATACTAGAAAACAAAAGTTTGCAACACCAGCCTAGCTATAGTTGCAAGCAAAAACAGCTATGTAAAGGGTCTCCAAATTTATACCATTTATATAAAAAAAGACAGGATTTCCTCTTGACTTTACTAATATATTAACATTTCTTAGCTAAAGCACATTGATAGTCAGTCATTCAGCATTCTGTGGCCTCTGGCCTACCATAAGCAAGGCTCAAGCCACCAGACAACACTGGTAGCTATTGTTAAACCAGTTCTGAAAGGAGCATTTGATCAGCAAAATCTAAGCTAACATACGCCTGTTTCTAATATATCACGTATGTCCACAACGCTAGAATATGCTACTATATTCTTGAACATTAATTTATAGTAGTTATCTTGAGAAGATAAATGCTTTGTTGGATAGTCAGAGCAGCTTATAGACAATTCTACTGTATTCTACAGCAACTGCTGTAGTGATCTTGAGTAAATGACAGGTGTATACAGACTTCTTTTAAATGATTGACAGTCCACTGGAATAAATTACAGCAGCTTTTGAGAATCTGAAAGGCTACCTGCAGTGGAAATACTGTGTACGCACTATAAATTCAAATTCATCTTGCAAAAACACTGACAAAAGTAGTACCCCAAGGAAGTGTGCTAGGTCCAATCCTCTTTCATATAAGTACTAAAGGGATGTGATATAAACCACTCTTACATATTGCAAGCCTAAGTATCCAAAACATGGCTCAACAAGTCAACTACACAAAATAAATCTACAGTAGATCTCAGAGTGACAGCAATCCTGGTAAAAGATACAAAAGCTACAATGAACCCCATTTTATTGTTCCAAATTCTCTGCTGCTAACATCCTCCATAGATCACCCTTCCCTCCAGATTGACCTGTTTTACAATTCATTATAAGGATACATAAAACATTAATTTACATATGCCTGTATACAAACATTTTGATGCAGTATTCTATCTACTGTATATTTAAATTACAGTAAAATAATATTTTTCAAGGTTTAAAATACACTGACAGGATAGTTATAATCAACACTTGTCATGAGTCCCTTATCCAGCCATATTACACCATAAGCTATTGTCACATAGGTTTCTAGTAGTTTGTCAAAAGCATCAAAGGGCTGAAACCAGATACCAACAGGTGCACCTTGTCTCCAGTAAGACAAGTAGCTAACTTAAGAGTTACATTCCCAACAGCCCTAGAAATCAAAACACTGAATTGCTACCCATACAAATGCACTTATAAGTTATCTATTTAAGTCACTACCAAACCACAGTGGTAATAAAAAAGGTTCCAAGCACACATAATCATTGATTTGGGTGAATTGGGTCTGTTTTCTGAAAAAATCTGCTGTGAACCTCTGGATGTCATCAGTCACAGAAAAGTGGGGAAAACAATCACGTCTCAATTTTACGACATAAAAAACTCCAGATCATAAACTGTTCCCAACCTAGATGCATGTGAGTAATGGCTATACATAACGAGTCTTTTTAGTTACAAATGTGTGGACTCAAATCAGAACCTATGGTTTCCTAGTCCCCATAATATTTTTTCATCTGTTCTTGCGACTGGTACTACCTGCACTTGTATTTCAAAAGACCTAATGGCACTAGATGGAATTTCCCTTTGACAGCAACTTTCAAGCAGTTCCCAATATCCTGGTTCCTGTAAAACAAAACTCTTATTAATACAAATTAAATTTCAAAATTGAAAATTATCAATACTTTCACACAGAACTTTTTCAAAGAGGTATTTATGTTCAATAACATTGTCCAATCCCAGAAAACTCACCACTCAATATGGTTTTACTACTACAATCTAACTTTTGTACCTTAGCCATATAAGTTACAACTAATGAACTAGAATTCTCATATCTGTAAGTTTTCCAGCAGACATGAAGTGCACAGCATCACCCAGGAAAAATGCAAACAGAAATAAAATAAGCTCAATGAAAATGGGTTCAGCCGACATTTCAACATTGCAAGAAATGTAAACATCTGTGGCACAAACTCTGATGTAAAAGCGTCTGCGTTGAATGTAGGACAGAGGAACACACAATGAAACTGATTTTAATCTTGTGGCATAGAGTAATGCTTATTCAATACTGACTGCATCCAGGACCAGATGAAACACAAGACTATTGGTTTTACATACTCCAACACACTGGCAAAAGGGAACCAAGATGGTTGCATAGAAACAGTTGGTTTTGAGAACTTGAAAGAGAGATATGGTTTTGAAAACAATACAAGGAATGGAAGGCAGCAATGAAATTCTACCAGAGACGGGGATGAAAGTCCCTTGATATGAAATATTGAAAGACAACAGAGAAATGAACCAATTCTGTTATGAAGGTTGTACCGTTAGGTCAGGTAAGGAACACTGAATGCAAGAGGAAGAAGAAAGCGAACTGGATAGTAAGGGAAAACAGCAAAAAGGTGAAAACTATAAAAACTAGACAGAATGAAATGTCAAAACAGAGTACAAAATATTGGAAAATATACCATCCAAAAGTGGCTGGTACAAACATGCTAAAAACAAAACACCATAAGGTGTGTAACTGTGCTCGAGATGTAACGTATAATATAAATTTTCACAACAGAATTTATTATTTAGAATACTTTGCCTACTGTTAAAGTCAGCTTATATCTCCTTGGCCATCAGCGCAGAGATATAAGCTAACTTCATCAGTGGGTAAGATTCCTCCCAAATAAGTAGCAACTGAGGAGGAAAGGGAAGAGAAAAATGACAAGAGTACAAGATATGCAGTTCATTTCAACAATAATTCCTTTTATTTTTGTGACATTCAGTAGCAAAGAGTTCCCTAGCAATTTCAAAACAGCTGTGATCCACACTGTCTTCCTAGTCATCAGACTACTGCTGAACCTCAAAGTTCCAAATGAGTGCAAATGCTTTTCTGTCGAGTCATTTCATAGTTTTTCTATTTGTCGTTATTCTGTAATGGAATGGAATATAAAATTTAGGCCAAAGGCCAAGTGCTGGAGCCTAAGAAGTCATCCAGCTGAAAAGGGAAATTGAGATTGAAAGGTTTTAAATGTGCAACAGGAGGTAAACCTCACAGCTGAACTACGAAACAACTGTTTGCAGAGGGTGGAAAGTAAGATGGAAGAGAATATGAACAGAGTTACTGTAAAAGGAATAGTGGCTGCAGCTAGTGGTTGAAGGAACTTTGCAAAGAACTTTCGGTAATGCCTACGATGCACCCTTCCACAGCTCCACAGACCTGATACTCAACTCTCAAAACCCAACTAGATTAGGCAGCAGGTATTCCTACATGCCTGTTTTTCCCAGGGTGCTAATCTGGACCAAAGAGCGTCTAAACCTTTCAATAACTAAGCTCATGCTCCAATCAAAATATTTAAAGTTCGTGTAGACCTACATTAGATGATTCTATTTGAAGTTTCCTACTAAACTTCAAGAACATGATAATCGTTTAAATGCTTATGTACTGTGGGATGTACTTCCGATTTCAAGAAGTATAAAAGTGACTATTATATGACAATTAAAACTTCAGATTTTTCCTGTAAAACCAACTGAAGAAAGATTCACACAGCTGTACGAAGTGATAATAAGTTTCGCAATTTCTCATACAAAAGAAAAAACAAGAAAAAATGCGCCAAAGTTTCTTCAGCGCAATTGAGTTTTCTCTACAGCGCATAATGCTGTATGAAACTTTCAACAACGGCCCATGAAACTCAGCCATGGTCCGGTGGTGGCCTGTGTTGCTGGTACCTAGAGTATATCAGTGCCAGAAGTATGATTATGGCCAACTTTAACCTTAAATAAAATAAAAACTACTGAGGCTATAGGGCTGCAATTTGGTATGCTTGATGACTGGAGAGTGGATGATCAACATACCACTTTGCAGCCCTCTAGCCTCAGTTTTTAAGATCTGATGGTGGACAGAAAAAGTGCAGATGGTCAGACAAAGTTGTCACAACAGTTTTCTTTTACAGAAAACTAAAAAAAACCTAAGTCTATACCGCGGTTTTTTTCTGTGAAACTAACCGAGAGTCTTCTCTCAGTTTTGGGAAGGAATTTCAACACTGACCTGTCTCAAACCTGCCGATGAAATACCTCTAAATGAAGAGTTAGCAGCCTTAGAAGAACTAACTGAATTCATCCATACTGGAGTTACTGCAATTATATTCTGATGCCATGCTGGGTTCACAAACCCCAGATCATCAAGACAAGACAACAGGGAAAAAGTCTAAAAAGGTGAAAAATTAATGTAAATAAGCCAATGAAAGTGTGACAGCCAATTGCTTAAACTGGAATAACTGAAAGAAGACTATTACTGTATATCTAAACATTGCCAGTTCCAAACCTTGAACTTTTAAAAGATAAGAAATTAAATGTCTATATTTAACACAGCACAGCCATCTTCTGAAAATGTTAATTTAAGAGTTTACAAGCCTATATACCTGCTAACTTGAGATTTTCTATTGAAATTACCTCATGTATATCACAGGAAAGGCTATAATTTCTAAGAAGACTTACCTTAAATTGCAGTCCAGCAAACCTCATGTCAAATGGGGACCCTCAAAAAATATTTTTTCTCTGCATTTCAATCCAGCAAACTTCAAGTCAAAATGGGTCCATTCGTTTCATCCTGAAATAAAATGTGGTCCTTCAGTACTGAATTTAAAAAGGTCAAAGGTCATCCTTTAATAATCTTAGCCTATCTCTCCTGTCAGTTCAAGTGCCCTGTGCATTAAGATTGATTCAGCAACGATGTGGAAAGGTACTACAGAAACAATGTAGGCACATCACAGGTGGTCCACAAATAATACAGGTCTGTCTCCAATTCACTATAACTATTCTGCAAATCAAAATTGTCCTTTGATAATGTAGTCCGGACTGATTCACTACAAATGCAGTAATCACAAATCTACAATGCAGTTCAGGAGCTCCAATCTCACAGCAAAATTCTCTGATCAAGCTCAACTTTGAAAAGCAGGAAAGTCAAAGTTTGATTGACACAGACAGAACAAACAAATCATTGGAGGTTACGATTACCATGTCATGAAGACGCCTAAGGTTAATACTTTATATTGGAAATGCTAGGGGCAGAGAGAACCCAGTTTTAATTTCTGCGGAGAAGTCACAGTTGGCACAGTCAAAGATTTTTCCCCTGAGTTTGAAGATATAAACTGTCCAGGGTATACCAGCCATTTTAGCAGCACAGTAAACCCCCCATATTTGCATTCTCATGATTCGCGGACTCACGCATTCGCGGGTTTCTCTGTGGAACATATCTAGCCATCATTCGCGGAAAATTCGCCCATTCGCAGTATTTTTCACTGAGAAATATTCACTAATTACTGTATTTTCATATAATTTTCATGAATAAATGCACTTTTTAAGGTAAAACTATTAAAATACTCAGGTATAAGCATTTTTACAGGGTTTTTCTGTGTTTAAACTATCAAAATGGGCAATTCTAAGTGTTTTTAGAGGGGTTTTAAGTATTCGCAGATTTTAGCTATTTGCAGGGTGGGTGTGGGACGCATCCCCCCCACGAATACGGGGGTTTTACTGTACTACAGTATTTGCAAACTTTACTACCTCCTAAGACCCTCACCCACTGGCATTCTGAATCTGTGAACTTGCATACTGCAACATTCATTCTCAATAAGTACTGTATTCTAACCATGCATATACGGTTCATGTATTTTGGGTTGTGGCGGAGTCCACAATATAGTTTTAAAATGGAGGAGCTTCTGTAGAACTTGCAATTTTCTCAAAATTCAGAACTCTTTGTTGTGGAGGCTTTCAACTCTCAAATGTCCAGAATTCTCCCTTCTGTCAGTTGGTCATCTGCTGGACTGCACAGTGGGTACCCCTAAATAACTATTATGCCCAAGCTAATATACCTATTGGATGTTCAACAGACATCAAAATGACTTAAGACAAGACATACATCACATTAAATCTGACAAGGATTTCCATATAACGTACAGATAATTACCATAACTTGAAAGATGGACTTTCCATAATTATGCTCAATATCACTCTTAGTAGTTTGAAAGATTTTCTGGGCTACTTGATTGCTAAAATGAACCTTCCAGTTCGGTAGTACCTACATTTAACACACTTTGGGAGCTTGGCTTTCTGATAAGTAACAAAGTCTACTGAGTAATAATGACCGTATATTACAGCCGTCACTTAAATATTATCTAGATATCTTACAACTGACAACAATTCCTAATAATTCCTAACCTCAACTATCCTGTACTCTACGCTTAACCTCCACATTTGAAACGGTGGCATATCGAAAAATAATGACAATAACTTGGTTGACTGGTTGATGGGTATAGAAGTCTGCTAATCTGAGGTGTTGCCAGGAAACTAGTTTATTTAACATTAAATTTTGCAAGAGAAATTTAGCCCTGTACGTGTCACAAGATTTTGCTACACCATACTAGGAATCCTTACATCTACACGCAAGTACAAAGCTCTAATTTCTAGACAACACCTGAATATGGATCAAATTCATATAAAAACTGAAAGAAGAATATCCTGAGAGAACTACACTCTCTTCGTTTTGTAGCCCACATTCTCCCCTAAAATACCTGATGACGTTTCTCTGGGTGGTCCTAACGAAACCATCTCCACTGTACAACAGTCTCTAATAAATTCTGCTTTTTCCACTGACACTATTCAACATTTCAGATAGCATTTAGTTCTCCATACTTGTCCTGACAGAATTCATAGCCAAAAGATGTACAAGTACACTTGACTAAAGACTAACCACTTGTGCAGAATATCAATCTTTCAAATTCTTCTAAAAGTCCCATACCTGACTTTCATAAAACCTATTGTTCAACATGGCCAATTTACAGTTACTGGAGTTAACGGGCAAACAAAGTTGTTCCTAACTGTACCAGTTTCAATGTTATGCAGATAATGAAAGGCACTAGTCTCACATTGACACTAAAGCAGAATAATTCTAGTTTCATTTAGGCCTTACCATTAAAGGATGCGGATCCAGATGATAAACGGGTCTTCTTGGCCACAAGTATAAAAGGTACAGGGCTCCTCTGGTATCAGCCCCATCAAGTATACAACACACAGGACTTGTAACTCTTCTTTTCCTCAAGCGAGTGTCATTCCCCAGGTGCTTAGCCTGAAAGGAAAATGCTAAATCAGATCCTGGTAACATCAATTCAAGGCACTGTACAGAAATACTTTTGTACTTCACAACTTAAACTGTCCTTTTTAGGTTATAAGTATTCCTAATGATTCACTTACATCTTGATTCTCTGAAGTGACACTTAAAAGTGTCCTAAGCTGACAGTGTCCTAAGATTTCTACACAAACAGGCAAGTGGTTTTTACAAGTTTGTTTCAAGATCAAGAAGCCTCCCCTTCACAAACTTCCAATATGGAATGGCTATTCATATCAAGAACAGATATCCTGTGCAATCATTTCACATTTCTTGAAGACTACACCAAGAATCAAACTGCTGTTGTGACACTCTTGTATGGACAAATTTCATTCTCTTAATAACTACATTAATCTTGGCAGCAATCTCTTAGAAACTCAAAGAACTATAAGACTTGTGATCTATACTAAGTAACATCGTTACTTGTGGGTCCTAATTCTCTCTTCTCTACTCTCGTTTGGATATTCAAGAAATGAACAAGAAGTGATCAGATTAAACCTGGCTATATTCTCCAAACAAAAAATGCTCTATGTTGATGTGACTGATTTTATACAAATTTGGCTAGGAAGCTAAACATGGGGGGCTTTCTAAAGAGGGAGTTGGAGTGGCTTACTTACAGTTTCTTACAGTTAGTTCGGGTTGCCCCAGGTCCCTAAGTGTGAGGCACCTTTGATGTCTACCAGAGAATTGCTAATGCATCTTCCGGTATATTTTGCATCTTCCAGTCTTGGATGGTCTGGGAATACAGGTGAAAAACAGAGTAAATTAAAGTAAAAATCATACACTTATTTCATCACACTAAAGCTAGCATGGATTTCCATATAAAATGAACTGTTCCTTTCAACGAATTCAGATTTAACTCTGATTATAATAATATACCATGAAACTAGTTCAATCAACATTAAATTCCACAAGAGGAATTTAGCCATTACCAAGGTTTTACCGCACAGTACAAGGAATCCTCACATCTACATAAAAGTAAAACCCTCTACAGTAATTAGTATGTCACATCTGAATATGAATTGAATTCCTATACAAATTATACAAATATCCTGAATACTGGTCAGAACAGAGAACTACAAACTCTTAGTTCTGTAGACCACATTCTCGTCTACAAAACCTAACAAAGATTTTCTTGAGGGTGCAAGTGTAATCTTTCCTGTACCAAAAATATCTAACATTGCTGCCTTTTCCACTGACACTTTAACATTTTAGTTTGTGTTTAGTTCTCCACAGAATTCTTACCCAAAAGTTCTACCAGCACACTTTACTACAAACTAACTACTACTGCAGAATATCATCAGCTTTCAGATGCTTCTAAAAGTCCCATACCTGACTCTTATCAAATGTGACCTATTGTTCAAAGCAGTCAATTTGCAGTTTTTAACCCGAGTTCATGGCAAGCAAAAGTGCTCCTAACTGTACCAGATTCAATGTTATCTAGTTAAGCAATGGCAGTCTTTAACTGGTCTGACGTTTACACCAAATTCAGTAGGACAGTTCTATTTTTATTTAGGCCTTACCATTACAGGATGTGGCTACAGGTGATAATGGGTCATTTTGGCCCACTCATGTATCAGAAGTACATAAATAGCTCCTCATCTTGGACCACTCAAGTTCTTTGTAGTGAGAGTACTACTCTCCTAGGTGCTCATTCTGAAAGGAAAATCTTTAATCAGATCCTCATGACATCATTTCAAGGCACTGGTCTCTAAAATGTGCTGAAATCCATCTGCACTTCAGAATTTATATCTAAAACTACTGAACAAAATCTTGCCAATACACCAAGTTGTAAGAAAGGTTTACAAACATCCAGATTACACCATCATTACCCATTGAATATCTTTTCAACGCACTATTATTACTTTCCATAAAAATTTATATTTCAAAGGTAAATCACTGAACTTAAGAGGCTTCTTAAGATTGTACAAAATAACAGCAAAATAGACTTAAGTACCTAAAATCATTCCTTTAAGAGGTTATGATTTATGAAGATTGCAGCTGATCATATTCCAAACCTTGCACTTTTAAAAGACAAGAAATTAAATGTCTATATTTAACACAGCAGAGCCATTTTTCGAATGTTAATTTAAGAGTTTACATGCATAAAAAAAAGAGAGCCTATATAACTGCTAACTTAAGATTTTCTATTGAAATTACCTGACATATATCACAGGAAAGGCTACAATTTCTAAGAAGACTTACCTTAAATTGCAGTCCAGCAAACTTCATGTTAAATGGGGACTCTCAAATATTTTTCCTCTGCATTTCAGTCCAGCAAAACTTCAAGTCAAAATGTGCCTTCTTTATTGCATTAGTTTCGTCCTGAAATAAAAGGTCAGAGGTCGTCCATGAATAATCTTAGCCTATCTCTCATGTCAATACAAGTGCCCTGTGCATTAAGACTGATTCAGTAACAATGTGGAAAGCACTACAGAAACAAGGTAGGCACGTCACAGGTGGCCCACTAATAATACAGGCCTGTCTCCAATTCACCATAATTATTCTGCATGTCAAAATTGTCCGATAATAATGTTGTCCTAGCTGATTCACTACAAATGCAGTCATCACAAACCTACAATACAGTTCAGGAGCTACAATCTGTAACAATAAGTGAATGTTGTGATCTAGATTTTGTAAGTAATCGTGTATGAATATTATTGGGTACGCTGTCTAAGTTTGTGAGTCACGTCTGTTGTTTATGTTTTGGCAAGTCACGTAACCAGAACGGCACTCGCATCTCACCCGCTCTCCAAAATGCTAGCTCGTCAACACTGTATAACAAATTGGTAGCCTGTTTAACCCTTAAGGGACAGACTGAGCCTGAGTGTGAAGTAAAACAGGATTGGGGAGATGGACGGATTGAGCCTCAGTGTTGGAACAATATTAGGCAACAATTATGGTAAGAATGGGGCGAGAGGGCGATGCCAATGCTTCTATATGCTATAAATTCACTAATGGCAACTTTTATACAGACGTGAGAGTTAGGCCAGTATCAGTAATGCTTGCGACTCGAAGGGGAAAAGTACCGCATCTCTCTCTCTCTCTCACATGAGTCTTTTGTAAATTTGCTTGCAAATATACGAGGGGGTTGCCGTTGTTTTTTGTTTTTGTTTTTACGATAGTATGTCGGTTGTAAATGTAATTTTACAAAGAAAAACTGCTAAGAAATATTAGAAAAAGCACGTAAAAGTAAAAAAAAAAGTAAGAATCTTCCTTCTCGTAAATTTACGTGAATATTTTTCAACAAATATGCAAAAAATTTGTTACTGCTTTTATTTCTCATCTGTTTTGATATTGTGTGAGCAGTAATAATAATTTTACAAAATCCAAAAAACTTATTTATTAGAAAAAACATATATAAGTTGGTAAAATTTATGACTGTCTTGTAAATGAGGCCCCACAAGGGGTTGTAAATAGTCATTTTCAACTTCTCGTGGAAAGTAGGGAAAATTTTTTAGAATTTTTTGATTTATACATTGTAAATGTACGTGTCATTCTCTTTCCATTGATGTGGCTTTTTTTTTTTATTTTGCCAACCTCAAAGTTTCCCCGGTCCAGGGTGCTGCACGTTGATAAATTATGCCGTCCCTTAAGGGTTCATCTTCACGGTTCTAGGGGAATATGATAACAGATTTGATTCCGTAGGGGGTTTAGTGCTGTCAGTGCACCTCACACTGTGCACTGTAGGCCTTGCTTAAGGTTCTAAACTACACGAAAAAAGCCTGTGGATCAAGATTAATTTGATGGTGTCAGCTGAAACATAACACTGTAAGCCTACAGGAACTAAACTAGCCTAAGGTACATATGGACAATCCTTTAAAAGGCACCAGATTGGAAAAGGCCAACCCCACGTACGGTTCCCTACGCAAGTAACTATATACCTTACACAGATGGTTCACCTCAAAAGGGAATGATAAGAACAGTTCTTAATCCCATATCTACACAAGTCACTCATACAAAAAGTACCATAATTGGGTATTTCGTGCAAAAACCTTGACCATTATATCAGGCATCATTCAGAAGAGACCATCCAAGATATTTCAAGAAAATCATTCCAAACCTTCAGAGTCCTGTCTGTGATGTACTTCCCTTCTGATCAAGCCAAGCCTCAGATAGTTTCAGTTCTTAACAATGTCTAAGTTGACTCAATAATGACATACAAAACTATCTTTTGGAAATGTTGAGACTTGCAATAACAACTCTATACAAATTTCAATGTCATTTTTATTCAGGTTCACCGTGAGGCATACGAGCCCCAGAATGGCAAAGAACAACAGTCACTTCTCAAATTCCAAACTGTCAGGTTTCCAAGGTTGAACAAGGGTCATCAACCGAAGGGCTTCTGCCCAAATGATGTGGAGGCTAAAACAAGGCCAGCTGGAGAAGTTAGACAGCTGCGGGAGGGGGGGGGGGGGCAAAGGCAACAAGGAACGTCAGGGACCAAAGATGTTGCAGCTGGGGCCATCCAAAGTCATATATGCAATATGTGGCAACCCTTATGAAAAAACTTCAGAGTTGATGAGACATTCTGTCAAACATTTCAGCTCCAATGCAAAAGCTACAATGGACTGTTATTCTTCCTAGGAAATTATGGACGGCAACAAACTGCCATCTGTGTAAATAGTGGGTTTATGAATCTTTTATTCAATGAAATTTTGGCTGTCAAGCCAAGCACTGAAGGGGCATTTTTGTCCATGCAGCAATCACATGCAAGCAGGGAGCTGCAGAAGCTGGACAGCAGTATAGAGAGATCCACAAGAAATAAAATGAAATAAAGAATCTAGAGGCAGAATAGGGAGAAAAGCCCACAGCTGCACTATGGCGTCAGTCTGAGGGATTGGACAGCAACACTGAAGAAAGGAAGCAGGAATGGAGGTAAGGTCAGAAGGTCAAAGGCTCAACAGTGGGTAAGGCTAGGGGCCTCAGGGACACTGCAAACAACCTTCAGTAATGCCTGGTGTGCACTAGCACCCTCAGGGGTCAATCAAATACTGTACAGGGTTCAACATATCCTTTATCCTTGGTTCATCACAGCTCAATAAAACTTGTGGGTCCCTTTCTTTCTTCCCAAACTAACTGTTGCATAATCAATACATGAAAGCCTTCATCACCTTCAGGTGTCCCACAGGAGAACCATAAAAGGAACAGAGCAAATACCACATACTGGAAGGTGGTCCAGCAGTAAACGTGTGTCGTATGCTGCATCTCTCGTTGTCCATTGGTTTGACACCATCTGGTTTCGGAGTTTCTCGGCACAACTCTGGAAAAGACACTCAAGTTACTAAAGGAAATTTCAAGACAATTTCAGCATTCTAAAGGTAACATCTACTTTTATTAGAAGTATATTGAATCTCTACCAGACTGAGCTGCAAACCCAATCGAGTATTTCACACAATTTATGTATATTTAGACAATTATGCATTGGCTTGTGACACTCTACCATAAACTTCCTATAGTGTGGCTCTTCCCGAGTCCTGTCAACAGTGCTCAAGATATGTCTGACAGCACCTGTGGACTGGATCTGGTCAGTCGGTCAAATACTTGTTGGGGAACATGAGGTCTGGCGGGCCATAGTGCCCTACATCAGGTGACTTTAGATCTGGATGTGTTCTGTTGGCTACGAAAAGTGACTAAGAACAGAGGTCAACCAATGGCGCATAACATAATCTTAAAGTCCCTTCGCCAATGGGTGCAGCTCTTCCCCATCATAAACTTGACAAGTGAGCTGCAGACCAGAGGGTGTAACTATCTCAGAAATGGCTCCATCAAACTCTTCATATGACCAGGTGTGTGAAACCCACCCCCAACAAGGTCAGACAGTATTTTGAGACTCCATGAACACACTGGTTTCATTTCAGCCAACCAAAAGGTTAGTTAGTTATAAACGATTTGTGTAACCAGACCTCTGGACTCTTTGAGGGTTCTTCTCGGGCTGGGAGTCGATCAAAAGGGCCGACTGGGAACCCTGGGGTGGAAACTGTCTCAGAAGTGGAAAAAAATAAGTCAAACCTCCACAGCAGAAGGGGCAAGGGCATCAGTGGCCGACTACACTCCAATTCACTTCTGACCCTCATTCCATCACTTGCCTTCACTTAACGTCTTCGTCCAGGCCATGACAGTAAATCCGAGTCACTTCACGCTGTAACGCCACCTGCCCCCAGAGGCACCGAGCGAAATTTGCCTCCCAATAAATCGCTCTGGAGTGTCAGGGGGAAGGAGGCTGACAGGTCACGTGATCTGGGTTCCAGTAATGTCGTCCACGATGTGGGTGGAGGCTCTTTCGGGCCATTTCTCCTCCTTCACTTTTTGAGATTTAAAAAATATGATTCAGTTCTTTTGTAATGTGCGGATTTATTCTGTTGAAATTCATGGCATTTTTCGTCATTTTGATGTGAGGGATTTGGTTTCGTGTGTGGAACAGTGGCACCGCATAGATGGCAGTTGACAGAAACCCCAAACAAAAGATGGCGACGTTCGAGGTTGAAATAAAATTGTTGTGGTTCATCTTTTCACACCTTCATTTGATCTTACTTATTTTTTGTTTTAGATAAAACTAACCTTCTTTCACTCCTGAGTGACTCCTGCACTCTTCTTCCTCTATATCACAGTCACATCATAGTAATAAATTCCACTCGAATGTTGCACTCAAGGAGCGACATCGAGATTCAAATGACGAGTTCGAGAAGATTTCAGTCCCTGAATATGAAGTTGTCTTTCAATTGTCATTATTAGTGGTTTCATCCTTAAAATACCTGGCTTATTTTTTCTAAATTTGGGTAAATCTTACTTGAATTAAGGTAAAGGACTTACCTGATGGGTTATAATAGGATATATTAGGATGTATATGAAGACATATCAGCCTATAGACTGTGGTTTTTTACAACAATTTGCCTATTTTGCCCACATTTAGGTAAATCGATGATAAACCGTACTTCATGTAAGGTAAAGGCCTTACCTTGAAGGTTGCATGAGGCTATATTGGGGTATATAGGGATATGTTAGCCTAGAGATTCAACTCAAACCTTAAACAGTAATGTGCTTTCACCCTTAAAATGATTGGCTTATTTTACCTGAGTTTAGGCAAATCGATGACATGTACTTAAATTAAGGCAAAGAACTTACCCAAAGGGTTATAATAAGATAAATAAGGACATTTCTCTTCAGTCTTTGCTTGTTTCACATGGTGCCATATGCACGGTTCTCATACATACATATATATATATATATATATATATATATATATATATATATATATATATATATATATATATATATATATATATATATATATATATATTATATATATACTACAAATGGAAATTGAAGTTTCCTAGTGAAAATAACCTTTTATTTCAGTTTCTTATGAAAAATAAAATATTCTTTCCACAAATGGAAACATTTTGCAAATTTTTCCAAAATTTTGCAAATTTTACCAAAATTTTGCAAATTTTTCCCAAATTTTGCACATTTTTCCAAAATTTTGCAAAATTTTTCCAAAATTTTGCAAATTTTACCAAAATTTTGAAAATTTTTCCAAAATTTTGCAAAATTTTGCAAAATTTTGCAAATTTTACCTAAATTTTGCAAAATTTCCCAAAATTTTACAGATATCTGGAAAATTTAAGCAAAATTGCTTCCGTGAATTCAATGTCCGAGTGAATTCACTATCAGAGCAAATTCAATGTCACAGTGAATTCAGTGCAGAGTGAATTCAGTGTCACGGGCCATCGGTGTCAGGTGAACTTATTCCATTAATAGAGTTATTGTATAACAATACTGGAAGAAAAACTTTTTAATAATAATAATAATAATAATAATAATAATAATAATAATAATAATAATAATAATAGTCAAGTACTAATAACAGAGTCAGTGCGTGAGAGGGGAAGGAAGGCGGCGGCGATGGCAGGTGGGGGGAGGGGGGGAAGCCTTTTAGGCCGAAGTGATTCTTCCTCCTCCTCCTCCTCCTCCTCCTCCTCCTCCATCCTTGTTATGGAAACCAGCCGATGGAATTGGGATTGACATGATTGGGATTTGGATGATTGGGATTTGGATGATCGGGAATTGGATGATTGGGATTTTGACTGGCATGGCTGGGATTGGGATTGAGATTGGCACCATGGGGATTTTGACTGGGTTGCTTGGGATTGGAATGATTGGAGTTGGGGTTTGCATGCTTGGGATTTTCCTGATTGGGACTGGCATGATTGGGAATGCAATGCTTGGTTTTGGGATTGGGATAATTGAGATTGGCATGATTGGGATTGACACGATTGGAATTGGGATTGGCATGATTAGATGATTGGGATTGGATCAACAATGCAGACAAATATGCGGAGGAGGAATGTCAGCAAGCTTCAGGGGAAAAAAATAGTCAGCAAAAAAGTCAGCAATCGTCGCTGACGCTCGCAACCCTGGCGTCAGCAAAAAGTGTCGGAGAAACATCAAAAGAAAACGTCAGCAAGCACAGCGAAAACATCAGGAGAACGTCAGCAAGTGTTAGCGAGACGTCAGCAAGAGCCGAGAAACGTCAGCAAGTGTAGCGATAACACAGGAATTCGTCAGCAGTTGTCAGGAAAAAACGTCAGCAAGAGCCGAGAAATATCAGCAAGCGTCAGCAAAAATCCTCAGCGAGCGCCGAAGAAACGTCAGCAAATGCTGCAGAAACATCAGGAGAACGTCAGCATGCATCAGTAAAAAAGCGTCAGCAAAGTCCGAGAAACGTCAGCATTCGTCGGAAAATGTCACGAGAATTTCAACAAGTGTCAGCAAAAAAGGCCTCGGCAAGCGCCGGAGAAACGTCAGCAAGTGTCAGCGAGAGCAGAGAAACGCCAGCAAGTGCCAGCAAAAAATATCAGTAATCGCCGTAGAAACGTCAGGAAGCACAGCGGGAACACCATGAAAACGTCAGCAAGTGTCAGCAAAAAAGGCAGAAAAAGAGAGAAACGTCAGCAAGTGTCAGCAAAAAGCCTCAGCGAGCGTCGGAGAGACGCCAGGAAGTTCCGCAGAAACATCAGAAGAACGTTAGCAAAGTGTCAGTAAGAGCCGAGAAACGTCAGCAAGTGTCAGCAAGAGTTGAGGAACGCCAGAAAGTGTCAGCAAAGGTCGCAGTAGGCACCGGAGAAACGTCAGCAAGCACGGTTGAAACGTCAGGCGACAGCAAGTGTCAGCAAGAGTCGAGGGACGTCAGCATGTGTTAGCAAGGTTGAGGGACATTAGCAAGTGTCAGGAATTGCCGGAGACGTCAGAAATCACGGCAGGATTACCAGGAGAATGTCAGCAAGCGTCAGAAAAAACATCAGCAAGTGTCAGCAAAAAATTCAGTATGCGCCTGAGAAACGTCAGCAAGCACATTAGAAACACCAGGCGAATGTCAGCAAAAACGCCAGCAAGAGTCGAGGAACGTCAGCAAGTGTCAGCAAGAGTCGAGTAACATCAAGTGTCTTCAAGAGTCATGGAACGTCAGCAAGTATCAGTGAGAGTTTAGAAATATCAGCAAGTGTCAGCAAGCACGGTTGAAACAGCAGGCGACAGCAAATGTCAGCAAAAACGTCTGCAAGAGTCGAGGAACGTCAGCATGTGTCAGCAAGAGTTGAGGGACGTCACCAAGTCTCAGTAAGCATCAGAGAAACGTCAGCAAGCACGGCTGAAACACCAGACGACAGCAAATGTCAGCCTCAGCTAATAAAACTCTCAGTCGCGGCCCATGAAACTCAGCCACAGTCCGGTGGTGGTATGATCAAGACTAAGTTTAACCTTAAATCAAGTACAAACCACTGAAGAGGAGGAGGGGGAAGAGGCTAGAGGGCTGCAATTTGGTCTCTTTGATGACTGGAGGGTGGAGGATCAACATACCAGTTTGCAGCCCTCTAGCCTCCCTCCTCAGTAGATTTTAAGATCCGAGGGCAGACGGAATAAGTGCGGACAGAAAAAAATGAGGACAAAAAAGAGCAGACAGAAAAAGGTGGGCAGAAAAAGTGCAGACAGAAAAAATTGCAGACAAAAAAGTGTGGACAAAAAAGTGTGGACAGAAAAGTGCGGACAGAAAAATTGCAGACAGAAAAAATTGCAGACAGAAAAAGGTGCTGACAGAAAAATGTAGACAGAAAAAGTGCAGACAGAAAAAGTGCAGACAGGAAAAAAACGCGGATAGAAAAAGTGCGGAGAGAAAAAGTGACCTCCAATGCGTGACATTATTCGAGGCTCCATCTATACGTATTACCCCCCAAAAAACTCACTGTCCCCTTTTTGTTTCTTTAATAATGCTGGGATGAGAGAGAGAGAGATCACGGCTGTCTATGTTACGCCTGACCGCTCTGGTGCTCTATATGAGAGAGAGAGAGAGAGAGAGAGAGAGAGAGAGAGAGAGAGAGAGAGAGAGAGAGAGAGAGAGAGAGAGAGAGGTGGGGGTGGGGGTGGGGGTGGGGGAGGGGTTTAACTATCATCCAATGTTCAAGAAGGAACTTTGGCTTCACATACAAGAAAATACTCTAATTTTTAAAAACTGCCTTGCAAATTTGTATATTTGTAACTACATAAAAAAGTCTAATTGCAAACCTTTCCTACACACAAAGATCCAATTTCCACCACAAACAGAATCTGCAAACAAAATGTTCCTTCTGCCTACATTCATCAACAGTTTATCAACTGTTGAATCATGGCTAGACCTACATACTATACGAAACAATGGTTTATGCATCAAATTTCATAAACAAAATCTCTCTCTGTCTCTCTCTCTCTCTCTCTCTCTCTCGGTACAGTAGAGGAGACCAGGTTCCATTCAGAGAGAGAGAGAGAGAGAGAGAGAGAGAGAGAGAGGGGGGGGGATGTTTTATTCTTATTTCAGTCATGTCTTTAAAAGAAAAATCGACCTTCAGGAAATGTGCAGATTTTACGACAAAAACACGCCATCAATTTGCGTCAAGTTTAGACCATAAAACTTAGACTTCATCATCATTCTTACTATTCAAGATTCGTGTTTTCAGTGCCAGTTTCATTCGAGATTATCAGCAGCCAAAAATTATTATATAAAAAATAAAACTTGAATAAAGCATCAAATTGTGACGTTGCAGGCTGTGATAGGCCTTAGCACAGGCCTTTAAAAGCATTCTTCAGTCCTCATGATGGAAAACTCTTGATACGTCACAGACAAGGAAACAATACGCTGCTGGCCATTCCCATTACTCGTCAGAGAGAGAGAGAGAGAGAGAGAGAGAGAGAGAGAGAGAGAGAGAGAGAGAGAGAGAGAGAGAGAGAGAGAGAGGGAGAGGCTTAAAGAAGTTTAAATAAGGAGCCACGAGAGCTGAATCCTGGTGCAAGAAACGTTGCCATTAGGATCTGTCCATTGCATTGGCATGAATACACTCACAGCAAAACGCTTTTGTTCGCCTTTGTTATACAAAAATTTCTCGTCCTTTTATGTCCAAGAGAAAATAGATGGAAGAAAAAAAGGATACAATGAAACATAGATCAAAATCCCTTTTCTTTCCATTACAACTGAAACAACCCGAAGGCTACAAGACAGTATCCAACGATTTCTGTCATGAATCAAGGCTCCAGAGACCCGACGCACCTTCCGCGTCATGATTCTGTCACGTAGTCATTCAATTAGTATCTGCAGATTTAAATTAAGAGTTCTCGATTTGATTTGGCTGCCATGAAGACGTTTATCCTATTTTCTTCATCGTATCTGCATGTTTATCATTTGTGATAGCCTGATAGGTGTAAGCTTTCTAAAGCACCATCATACTTTTAGGTCTATGTGCAAAGAGTACTTCAACCTTTCGTATCTTGCATGAGTACAGAAGTGAATAAGCACCGATTCCAAATGGCTCAAATGATCACTAAATTCCCTCTCAGACACCGGAGACGAATTGCACACAGCATCCCACATGTTCTTGTCACACCATGAGGTGCCTAACGCAGACTTAGGCCTATGAGTTATGTCGCTGATGTACTACTGGGGGTTACATAGTCAACTCTTAACACTTCAAAACCTCACCTGTATTACAGATTCATAATTCAGTTAGAGAGAGAGAGAGAGAGAGAGAGA
>JANJGK010002147.1:77500-82500 GCA_039081455.1 Macrobrachium rosenbergii | reverse complement strand
ATTGAAAATTGATTCGCTTCAGGAATTGGCTGTGTCCTCCGATGAATACGCTCTCACGCATAAGGAGGAACCATTGAGGAATGATAATGGCCAAAGGAAGTTCCTTCAGACTAAGGTGTTTGATAACCAGTCGTCGGGGAGGCGATTTGCTGACAATAATAATAGTGGTAGATTTAGCAGTAGGCGTAGAAACGGTAGTAGTAGTGAGAATTCTCATAGTTTTGTGAACAGTAAATTTGCCAATAAGGATTTGTATGAGGAGAAGGGGGCTGTATCAAACCAGGTGAAGTGTTATTATTGTAACAAGCCTGGCCACGTAAAATCTAATTGTTTTGCACGGAGGCGAGACCTCGAGAGGAATGTTCAACCCATAGGCTTAGTGACTGAGGAAAAATCAGGTCGTTCAAGAGTTGAAAATGAAAAGGAAACAAAGTGACTAAAATTTGAGAAGTATATATCGGACGGAACTGTGTCTACTAATAGCGATAAGTGTTTTATGCGCGAAATTAAAATTTTGCGGGACACCGGTGCGGCGCAATCGCTTTTGATCAGAAGGTCCTTGCCAAGGAGGTTTGTTTTCTCTAATTCTGAGTTTGTTGTCCTGGGAGGATTTCCGAATTCTATTTCGTCTTTTCCCTTGGAGGAAGTGTATCTGGAAACAAAGATTTTCAAAGGAACTGCTAAACTGGCAATAGTGGACAGTTTGCCAGTCCCTGGTATTGACCTAATTTTGGGAAATGATTTAGCGTTAGGTAGTGATAATGATGTGTTCCCAATTTTGTCTGTGACTGAAATTAATCCCGTCTCTGTTGTGACTCGAGCAAGAGCCCGAGAGGTTGATCTCGAGGATGTTAATGTGGATTTAGAGGTAGTTGATCGACAAAGGACTGACTTTGTGACAGGAAGTAGTAGTAGTAGTAGTAGTAGTAGTAGCCCTAATTTAGTATTTAATGATGTGTCGTGGGATGCGAAGGCGTTCAAGAAAGAACAGTACGAAGAGTTTTCCAATATTGTGTTTGGTGACCATGAGGATTTAACGAAACCCGCATTCGTTAAGGAAGGGGGTTTGTGCTACCGCATCAGCAGGTTGGTGGGAGCTCCTGCCGATCAGATAGAGGTTAAGAAACAGTTGTTAGTTCCCACTAAATATCGTGGCAAACTGTTATATTTGGGTCATGAAAATAATTTAGCTGGTCACTTTGGTGTACGGAAAACTTTTCAGAAATTGGCTGAGTATTTCTTTTGGTCTGGTATGCGTAGAGACGTTAAACGTCATGTATTATCCTGTAAGACTTGTCAACTCGTGGGGAAGCCGAATCAGAAAGTACCTAAAGCTCCTCTTATTCTGATCCCGGCCGTAGGAGAACCGTTCAGGGAAGTTGTTATTGATGTAGTTGGTCCTTTACCGCGGACGCGCGGTGGTAATGAGTATATTCTATCAATCATTGATAGGATGTCACGTTTCCCTGAGGCGCTTCCTCTGCGGAGTATAAGGGCGGAGAAAATTTTTGATAGTTTGGTTGGTTTTTTCACGAGGTTTGGTTTCCCGAAGGTTATTCAAAGCGACTGCGGGACGAATTTTACCAGTAAATATTTCAAAAAAAGAATGTCTGATCTGGGGATTAATCACGTTACGTCTTCTCCTTATCATCCAGAGAGTCAAGGTCAGGTAGAGAGATTCCATCAGACTCTGAAATCTGTGTTGAAAAAGTTTTGTTATGAATCGGGTAATGATTGGGATAAGGAGTTGCCGTATGCGTTGTTTGCCATACGTTCGATTCCTAACGAGTCCGTTGGTTTCTCCCCTTTTCAGTTGATTTTTGGACATAGTGTAAGGGGACCTCTGGATGCTGTAAGGGAACTCTGGGAGGGTGATACTCCTAATATTAATATAGTTGATTACCTTTCAGGTTTACAGGAGAAGCTTTATAGAATACGTTCCTTTGCTCAAGAACACCTGTTAGAGGCTCAGGCTACAATGAAAAATAATTATGATGTTGGTACTCGTCAGAGACAATTTAGTGAAGGTGACAAAGTGTTGGTTTTACTTCCAGTGCCGGGAAATCCATTGAAGGCACAATTTTCAGGCCCCTGGAAGGTACTGAAGAAAATCAATGATGTCAATTATTTGATTGAGACACCCGAAAAAAGGCGGAAGACTAGGATTTGTCATATTAATATGATTAAGTCATTTATTGATAGGGATAAAGGTACAGATGTAGACGTAGTGAATGTCGTAGATGTAGTAGATGTAGAGGATAGTGAAAGTGAACCTTTTTCAGGTAACAGATTAACAATAAGTCCCATGGGATTGTGTAATAATTCTGACATTTTAAGAAATCTGAATCTTAAATTTCAGCATTTAGACACTAATAAGGCCTCTTCTTTAATTAACCTTGTTGATGAATATAAAGACCTCTTTCAGGACGCACCAGGAAGGACAGGTGTCCTTGAACATGATGTTGATGTTGGGGAGGCTCAGCCTATCAAACAGTGCCCGTATAGGCTGAACCCCCTCAGAAAAGAAATAGTCAAAGAGGAGGTAAAGTATATGTTGGATCATGACCTCATTGAACCAAGCTGCAGCCCTTGGAGCTCCCCTGTGGTCTTGGTCAAGAAGGAGGGTGGTCAGCATAGACTTTGTATTGACTATCGTAAGGTGAACACGATAACCAAGACTGATTCCTTCCCTTTGCCTCGTGTGGAGGATTGTATTGACCGCATTGGCGCAGCACGCTATATAAGTAAATTTGATTTACTTAAAGGCTATTGGCAGGTTGGTCTTTCCCCGAGGGCAAGGAAAATTTCCGCTTTTGTAACAGGTGATGGTCTTTATGAATGCAAGGTCATGCCCTTTGGTATGAAGAATGCGGTCGCCACCTTCCAACGACTGATGAATTATATTACGTGCAATTTGGAAGGTTGTGTGGTTTACATAGATGATTTGGTCGTATATTCTGATGACTGGGAAACTCATGTTAAAAGAATTAGAGCATTATTTAAGGTGCTGAGGAAGGCCGGTTTAGTAATCAATTTGAGTAAGAGCGATTTTGCTCAGGCTAAGGTTGTTTATCTTGGGCATGAGATTGGCCTGGGGAAAGTTGCTCCGAAAAGTGTTAACGTTGAAGCCATTTCAGCCTTTCCAACACCTAAGAATAGAAGAGACATTAGGCGTTTCCTAGGAATGGTAGGCTATTACCGTAGGTTCATTAAAAATTTTGCAGATTTAGCTAATCCTTTGACTGAATTGTTAAAGAAAGATATCAAATTTATGTGGACTAATGAATGTCAGTGTTCTTTTGACAGGTTAAAGTCAGCGTTGGTAAGTTTCCCTATTTTGCGTTCACCCGACTTTTCTCTCCCTTTTTGTTTAGCCACTGACGCTAGCGACTTAGGCTTAGGTGCTGTACTTCTACAGGAGGGTCACGACGGAACACTGCATCCTATCGCCTATTACTCCAAGAAACTTCTTCAAGCAGAGAGGCGATACTCTACCATTGAGAAGGAGGCCTTGTGCTTAATTAAGGCCATTCTGCACTTTGAGGTCTATTTGTCCGCCCCTGTAGGCCCGATTAAGGTATACACAGACCACAACCCGCTGGTCTTCATCAATAAATTTAAAGAGAAAAACCAACGTATTTTACGCTGGAGTCTATTACTCCAGGAGATGGATTTATCTATTCAGCATATTGCTGGGTCTAAGAATGTGGTCCCTGACGTCCTTTCAAGGTCGTTTTACTGAAAGTTTTGAGAACTCCGTGAAAAGATAACTGCCTTCTTTTTTTTTTTCAGATATTTTCTTTCAAATGTGTTATTTTCTGATTTATAAACATTTATTCTTGTTTTAGAATAGGGATATACATTTTTTTGGTCCTGTTTGTCGTAGAATTATTTTTGCTTAGTCTTATTAAAAAAAAAATAATAAATTATTTTTTTTTCCTTATAGAGGGGAGCTATCATAATCTCTTGAATTATTTCATTGATTTTTAACGTAAATTTTCACTTTCTTTAAAAGTCCTATAAAGCTGATGTTGGGCTTTCTTTAGCTCCCCCTCTTGAGGTGTTATCATATTTGGTATTGTAGTATTTCACCCGTTTGTTTTTATCCTTTCATATTCAACGAGCGGAGTGCTGTTTGTTCTACGGTCTTTTGCTGGTTCGCTAGTTTCCCCTATTGTTCTCCCGTCTTCCCGACCTGACGTGGGATTCTGCCTGCTCTAACGAAAGGATTGGTTTTCGGCTCCACTGAGAGGAGATCTCGCCACCCTGCTATATTTTTGTGCACTCGCTGACCTCTGGAATATTATCAAGGGTCTCTGTTTTTCTTCGGGTCGTGTCCCGAGAATATCGTAAGCACGCTCCTACGGACAGTATCCTGTGCTGAGTTGCAGTGTTGAGGTCTGCCTTGCGCCCTCTTGCCTTGAGCTGTGCTGTGGGTCAACCTGTTTGCCCACATGAGAGTGCGTAGCGGCGTTGTCTCCTGGAGTCGTCAGGAGGCCCTCTGAGTTCGAAGAAGGGTGAGATATACCTATATAATTCTTCGCTATTTGTTATAATAATATCGATACTCGCCATACTGGATTGTTGGGTCATCGCCAGGACCATCGTCATCTCGTCACCCCCGTGTGTTTTTTTTTTTCCCCGAGTGTTTTTGATGTGAAACCCCTGCCTTAAGGACAGATTTACTTAGCTAAATAAGCTATTTAATGTTTATATTTTCTTCAGTGAAACGGTGATGGTTTCCTTGTTATTGTTTATTATATACTAGAAATATTAGGTTTAAGGATATTTTTTTCCTCTCTTATGCCTCTTTCTATCGTGTGATAGTTGAAATTCCGATTTTGTACAAGTGTTGTTTTCTACCTCCTCCTAGTTCTTTCTCTTATTCTACTGGATATGATAGTTAGCTAGGAGAATGGTGGTAGTGATTGAGGTTTTGTTTGCAAGTGAGTTTTCCTGTCCCTAGATCAGTTTTTGGGGGACGTTCCTTTGTAATGTTT
>JANJGK010002147.1:25000-75000 GCA_039081455.1 Macrobrachium rosenbergii | reverse complement strand
TATATATATAGGTGTGTGTGTGTGTGTAGAGTTTCTTTCTCCAGCTTTCGTTTTCAATTTCACAATAGGCCTAACATTAAAATAATCCTTTAAAGGAGTTTCCTCCAATGTGATTTGTCTTGAGCGTTTCTCTCTTGTTTCTGGAGACACCAGATAAGAGAGAAGCTTCACTGGACATCCTTTATCTAATTAATGATTGTTGGCAAAGACGGGGGGAAGTCATTCAAACCGCGCATTGTTTGATCAAAGTTGGGAAAGTGAAGCCAAACTTCTGCGGATATCGTCAGTCACTTTTTGAAAGGAGTTACGTTACATAACTATGCTTAAATGCACAATTTACACGCACACACACACACACATACAGTACTGTATGTATATATATATATATATATATATATATATATATATATATATATATATATATATATATATATATATATATATATATATATATATATATATATATATATATATTGTAACGGTCCTTTTCCTCCGTTACTAAAAATTAAATAACTTTATCAAACTCTGTTCACAACCACAAGCTAAGTCCACAGTCAGTGGAATAGCTCTCAAATAATATTAATAGTGCAAAAATCAATTCATGGGGGAAAACGAAACACCACAAAAAACACTTAAATTTAATACAAAAAATATGCAGATAGAAGTTATTCCTGAACCTCAGAATACAATTATTAATGAACACCAATCAACCTGAAAGATTTGTAAACCAACACACTTACCCAATTAAGACAGAAAAAAGCAAAGATACATCCACAAAGATAAGGGGGTTCAGATAGGAGAAGGTATTCGGAAAGTAAGAACAACCTATCAATTACAAACTAATTAATCTAATGATAATTTCCCTCCTCCGAAACAGTGGAGCAGTAGCCGTGATCTCCTTAATCATATATTGCTGTCCTCCGTAACACTGGAGTTATAGCCGTGATCTTTTTAGATACTTATATGTCTCTGCGTCCAGAGACAAAAGTGAGGGGGCGAAGTGGTGAAGGCAAATGAATATAATTAGGGTACTCGATAGGACCCATCCAACAGCGATCCTACGTCCACAAGGATGATTCTCCAGGAAACCAGGGACGTCCAAATGAGACCAATCAAAGATTGCCTGACTATTCCAAAAAATATCGTTCACTTATACCTTGGCTAAGCGAGAGCCCCTCGACATTTACTGAGCCGAGGGTGAGGCTGGATGAAGTGTAATCCTTTGAGTAATAGTACATCCAAGCAGGCGTTACGTAGCAAAATCAGCAGTCACCAGGAGTAATAAGGCTCAGAGATCAACTGACTCCTTCAGTCGAAAGAACCTCCGACACAGCCATGGTGACAGCACCACTCGCTCACAAATATATGAAAAGACAGAATGGTCATTAGTGACAATTACTAAACAGACAAACCACCGGGGAGGAGGAAAACAAACTAAATGGATAATAATACAGTTCATATGCTTTACAAAAACTAGAATAAAATGACTAATTATAAAATAACACAACAAAGTGACACCTCCTCTCCCAAAAGAAAAAAAAATATATACATATATATATATATTTTTTTTTACAGTAAATAACTTGGAATATTTAAAAAAAAAAACTAAATAGTCATTGAAAAGACCGACAAGCCAAACACAAGGTTTTATGCAACCCTGTAAGGAAAAAACAAAGGTATGAATTTGCAAAAAAAAAAATAAAACTTACAAAACCCGATATCCAACGGGAGGGGTGGCAAAGGAACAAGGATGCAGCTCACAAAGGTATCTAAATTAAAATATCATTAATACAATGGAAAATCTATAACACAGAAAACCTCAAAAACCATTGCTAAATATATTATTTTAAACCCAAGAGCTTCAAAACTCTCACATAAGTATATGCATAATTAAGAGCTACAATGCTCTAATCCGGACTCCATATAGCCTAACTGTTCATAGGTCATAATTTACACACTCAACGTTGTTTCACTTTGTTTCACATCACTCATTGCAACAATGTTCAGCGAACAATAGTCCTGATAACACAGTGACAACACTATATCACTATAAAAGTGTCCTACCGAATACATACACTAACACTGGACAACACAGAGAAAACCAACACAGTTTTCCCCTGCGCAATCCTAACACACAAAATTTCGTGAAGCGTAATTATGCCTGAAAACCAAGAATGCCCGGATTAGTAGCTGTCCGCTAACAATGTAAATTCTCCGATTAATATCTTAGTCACCAAATTAATCACCTCAACGTATTATACCATGTGCCAAAGACCAACAAATACCAACATCATTGTATACCAACATCATTATATCATACTTTTCAGTAACAATTTTACGATATTACCCATTTGTTTCTTACAACACTCATTCCATAACGCATTAGAAGTACTTCACCAACCTTCATTACAATAAACATAGTCACACCGAGTAGCACCTTCTACCTTTACCTAAGACCTCAATATTAAACTAATCTTAATTTTATAGCCCAAGGCATTTAGAGAACTCCTGTAAAGGAAAATTATAATTAATACATATTTGTTATACACTCATCTACTCTTACAATACAAACCTAAGCACCTACTTCAACAGTACACACACCGTAACTAGAACGATACAGATACTGCCTTAACATCCGCATAGCCCTCTGCAAGAATCCTTCCCTACTCAACGCTGCGAGAGAGAACATCGGCCACAACGTTGTCTTTTCCCGGGACATGAGTGAACTCTAGATTCCACTCCTGTAACATGAGGCTCCAACGCATCAGACGTTGGTTTTTATTTTTGTATCTATTGATGAAGGTCAAGGGGTTATGGTCAGTCATAATCTTTATTGGAGTTCCTGTGGAAGAAAGATAAATGGAAAAATTATTAATAGCCAGAATGAGTGCGAGTGTCTCCTTCTCGACCGTCGAATATTTTCGTTGAGCGGAATTCAATTTCTTTGAGAAGAACGCGACCGGGTGAGAAACGCCTTGCTCGTCGTTCTGTAATAAGACCGCTCCGACACCGACATCACTTGCGTCAGTGGCAAGCGAAAAAGGCAGGTCGAAATCCGGAGCCCTTAAAACGGGGAAACTAAGAAGCACACCTTTTAAACACTCAAATGCCCTTTGCGTTTCAGGAGTCCAATTAAAAGGAACAGTTTTCTTCAGCAAATTAGTGAGCGGATCAGCAATGTCAGAAAAATTCCTTACAAATTTGCGATAATAACCAACTAGACCCAGGAATTTTCTGACATCTTTTCGACACTTTGGTATAGATATTTTCTCAATGGCCTCTACATTGGCTTGTTTAGGTGCCACCTTACCGTCACCAACCTCATGCCCTAAATAGATTACCTTCGCTTTGACAAACTCACTTTTTTTCAAATTAATTACTAACCCAGCCTTTTTTAAAACCTCAAATAAAGCCCTAATACGCTTCAGATGCGTTTCCCAGTCATCGCTATAAATTACGATATCATCAATATACACAACGCAACCTTCTAAACCATACACCAATGTGTTCATTAAACGTTGAAACGTAGCCGCAGCGTTTTTCATACCGAACGGCATTACACGGCATTGAAATAACCCTTGTGGAGTCACAAAAGCAGATAAAGCCCTGGCCCGTTTTGATAAAGGAACTTGCCAATACCCTTTTAGCAAGTCAAATTTACTGATAAACTTTGATTTTCCCATGCGATCGATACAATCTTCAATCCGAGGCAAGGGATAACAATCTGTCTGCGTGACTTCGTTAACTTTCCTATAATCGAAGCACAAACGAAAATCACCATCAGGCTTTTTCACCAACACTACCGGAGAGGACCATGGGCTTTTACTGGGCTCTATTAAACCATGCTTTAACATATAGTCAATTTCTTTGGCTACTACCTTAGCTTTAAAGGGGTTTAACCTATAAGGGGACTGTTTTATGGGGGTGGCATTCCCAACCTCCACGTCATGTTCCAAAATAGACGTACGACCTGGTACCTCTGAAAACAATTCTTTATAACCCATAACCAGTTTTCTTAAAGACCTTCGTTTCTCGCTACTGAGATGGGAGACTAAACCATCAAAGTTCTCCAAATAATTCTTATTACTAGACAAGCAAATTTCATTATCATAATTATCATTATTAAAACCCTCTGAAAAGGAATAAAGATTATTATTATGTGAAACATCATCCGTAATAGCTGCTACCGGAATAACTTTCTCTCTTTCCTTATATGCTTTTAACATGTTAACATGACACAATTGGAAAGGCTTCCTTCTTTCCGGAGTTTCAACCAAATAATTTACCTCACTAACTTTTTTCAAAATTTTCCATGGTCCAGAGAAAGAAGCTTTCAAAGAATTACCCGGCAACGGCAAAAGTACCAAAACCCTATCGCCTACTGCGAAATTACGCACTTTAGCCTTTCTATCAAAAAAGTATTTCATCCTTCTTTGACTAGACAATAAATTTTCTCTGGCAAATTTCCAAGCCTTCGACAATTTGTCACCCAAGTTTGTCACATAATCTAACAAGCTGATGTCGGGGATATCACCTTCCCACGATTCTCTTACCACATCAAGAGGACCACGCACACAATGTCCAAAGACCAAATCAAAAGGTGACAAACCTAAGGACTGACTTGGAGCCGACCGAAAGGCAAATAATAAATAAGGCAATTCCTTGTCCCAATCGGACCCATGAGTTAAACAATATTTCTTTATCATTGACTTCAGGGTCTGATGGAACCTCTCCAGAGCACCCTGACTTTCTGGATGATATGGGGAAGAAGTCACATGTCTAATGCCCAATTCATTCATCTTACCTTTGAAATATTTACTAACAAAATTAGTCCCACAGTCTGACTGGACGGCCTTGGGCATCCCAAACCTAGTAAAAAAGTTGGTTAGTACTTCTACAATTTTTTCACTCTTAATGGTACGGAGGGGAATAGCTTCAGGATAGCGAGACATTTTATCCATTATTGTGAAAATATATTCATTCCCACTACGAGTCCTCGGTAACGGACCAACTACATCGATAATGACCTCTTTGAAAGGCTCGGAAACCACAGGGATGGGGCACAAAGGAGCTTTAGGAACAGGTTGATTCGGCTTACCGACTTTCTGACACACATCGCAACTATTAACAAACTTCTTAACGTCTGCTTTCAACTTGGGCCAGAAATAGTTCGCGAAGAGTTTGCTAGTCGTCTTATAAACACCAAAATGTCCAGCCAAACCACTTTCATGAGCCAACGACATCAAACCATTTCTGTAAATATAAGGAACCATTATTTGTCTTAATATTTCATGTTCCGAGTTACCAGCCTCCATCGGCCTACTCACCCTGTACAAAATATTCTTAATAATTCTAAATTTAGGTACAGTCAAGTCCGATTCTTCGCCCGACTCAATGGGTAGGTCGCGAAATTCCTTTTTCTGGGCTTTAACAAGTTCTTCCACAGTCCAATTCGGATGATCTCTCAAAATATTAATATCTCCTACAATACTACTACTATTTTCCAAACTACTCAAGTCTACATCAGTTGCAACGTCAACAACTCTAGCACTAGAACGCGTAACTACTGCTACTTCTGGATTGATAAAAATTGGACAAGTCTTATTCTTAAAAGCCACGTCATTCCCCAAAACAATATCAACCCCTTTGACCGGAAACTTATTTACTACTGCCAACTTCAAAACTCCTGAAAAAGAAGGACATTTCAAATTAAAATTTCCGATGGGGTAAGACTCGACTGAATCAGGAAAACCAGACAGCAAAACAAACTCTTTATAATCAAAGTCAAAATCTTTAGGTACTGCGTCCCGTAAGATCAAAGACTGGGCCGCCCCAGTATCCCGTAAAATCCTTACTTCCTTTTCAATGAGCGAATTGACCGACGACACTTTCCCAGTAGACAAGTACCTCTCAAAACAGCCTGTTAGTCATTGGTCACTGGGTTTGGTCGGAACAGGATCGCTGTCTTTTCTGCCGACTCCCATCACCGGTCTTCCTCTAGCCTGCAAGGATTTTTTAAAAGCAAAGCAAGAACTCTTCAAATGCCCTTTCTTATTACAATAAAAACACGTAACCTTCTTTTTCCACTCTGGATCATGGGAACCATAACTTCTTTTATCATTATTAAGAGAAAAACGTTTAACATTATTAACAGATTCCTGTACCGTAAAATTATTATTATTATGATTAGGCCGCATAAACGTCTTACTCTTATTATAACCACCTCGACCTGTCCTATCCCATTTCGGTTTTACACTTGTCCCTGATGCTCCTAACTCACTCTTGTGTGACAAATAATATTCATCGCTAGCAATAGCGGCTTCCTGTAAATTGTCGATTTTCAGTTCTTCGAGGTGAACTTTTAACTTATCTGAAACACACCTCTTGAATTCTTCTACATATAACAATTCTTTTAATTTTTCCATGTCATCCACCTCTTTCGATTTAAACCAATCTTCCGCAAATTGTCTTTTTCCCCTAGCGAACTCTACAAAGGTTTGGTCACTACACTTTTGCAGATTTCTGAACCTTTGCCTGTAGGCTTCCGGAACCAACTCGTAAGCTTTCAACACAATAGCCTTAACATTTTCGTAATCTGAGGACAAAGTTTCATCCAAAGTTACATAAACCTTTTGAGCCCTTCCTACAAGTTTACTCTGTATGAGAGTGGTCCAGTATTCCTGGGGCCACTGCAATTTGGCCGCAATTCTCTCAAATGAGACGAAAAATTCCGCAACATTGTTCTCTTGGAAACATGGCACAAACTTAAGGGCCTGCCCCAAATTAATGGCAGGCGTTACCAAACTACCCGGGGAGGCAGGAGGAGAAGAGGGAGCTGCATTTCGCATTTCTCTCTCAAACATTCTTTCTCTCTCTCTCTCCTCAGCCCTAAATTTCTCTAAATTAAATTCTAAAGTTTTCAGTTCTATCTGTTTAGTCAATACCTCCACCGACACCTCAGTCTTCGGTGTTATTACCTCACCCTTTTTAACCATACTGACATAATCATAAACCTGGATTAACAATAGGCCTTTCCTAATAGACACATCATACTCCAACTCCAAATTTTGAGCTACTTGCTCCAATTCACTTCTATCAAGCTCCGCAAGCCTTGCTTGCCACCCCTCTCCAGACAGGAGATCTAACACATTAACTGTCGACATTGTGACTAAAACTAAATATCAACAAGCAACAAACTCAACCCGAGGAGGTGTAAAAATGTTGTTCAAAGAAAACCAAGCCCCCAGAATTAATTTTGCACTGAGTGAACAGACAGGAACGTAAGATCCTGACAAGGTCGCCAATTTGTAACGGTCCTTTTCCTCCGTTACTAAAAATTAAATAACTCTTATCAAACTCTGTTCACAACCACAAGCTAAGTCCACAGTCAGTGGAATAGCTCTCAAACAATATTAATAGTGCAAAAATCAATTCATGGGGGAAAACGAAACACCACAAAAACACTTAAAATTTAATACAAAAATATGCAGATAGAAGTTATTCCTGAACCTCGGAATACAATTATTAATGAACACCAATCAACCTGAAAGATTTATAAACCAACACACTTACCCAATTAAGACAGAAAAAAGCAAAGATACATCCACAAAGAGAAGGGGGTTCAGATAGGAGAAGGTATTCGGAAAGTAAGAACAACCTATCAATTACAAACTAATTAATCTAGTGATAATTTCCCTCCTCCGAAACACTGGAGCAGTGGCCGTGATCTCCTTAATCATATATTGCTGTCCACCGTAACACTGGAGTTATAGCCGTGATCTTTTCAGATACTTATATGTCTCTGCGTCCAGAGACAAAAGTGAGGGGGTGAAGTGGTGAAGGCAAATGAATATAATTATGGTACTCGATAGGACCCATCCAACAGCGATCCTACGTCCACAAGGATGATCCTCCAGGAAACTCGGGACGTCCAAATGAGACCAATCAAAGATCGCCTGACTAATCCAAAAAATATCATTCACTTATACCTTGGCTAAGCGAGAGCCCCTCGACATTTACTGAGCCGAGGGTGAGGCTGGATGAAGTATAATCCTTTGAGTAATAGTACATCCAAGCAGGCGTTAGGTAGCAAAATCAGCAGTCACCAGGAGTAATAAGGCTCAGAGATCAACTGACTCCTTCAGTCGAAAGAACCTCCGACACAGCCATGGTGACAGCACCACTCGCTCACAAATATATGAAAAGACAGAATGGTCATTAGTGACAAGTACTAAACAGACAAACCACCGGGGAGGAGGAAAACAAACTAAATGGATAATAATACAGTTCATATGCTTTACAAAAACTAGAATAAAATGACTAATTATAAAATAACACAACAAAGTGACACTGGCAAACTGATTACTATGAAATAAAATTCATCAACCCTGGCCCTAGAGACCTTGTGAAGTGACATAATTCCGACCTGAATTTCTCATCTTTTCTGCCTTTCGATTCTTTTCTGGATTTGAACACCAGACTCTGGCTGCCTCCCTCTAATGCTCTCCTCAGGCGATGAACAATGACACGCATCCCAATGAGGGTATTCCCAAAACAGGATTTCTGTGACTGAAAAGCGATTACTCAGTTAAAGAACACCGTCATATTTCGATATATTAATTTTGCAGTTTTTTTCTGCTGATGTATTAGAAAAGAAATAGACATTTAAATCTTCCAAAAGTTCAGACATTATTTATCATTTATCTAATTTTTTGGCCTGACATGACTTCCAAAAATACTGAGATCCTATCTTTCTCTCTCTCTCTCTCTCTCTCTCTCTCTCTCTCTCTCTCTCTCTCTTTCTCTCTGTATATATATATATATATATATATATATATATATATATATATATATATATATATATATATATATATATATATATATATAAATATTATATATATATATATATATATATATATATATATATATATATATATATATATATATATAAATATATATATATATATATATATATATATATATATATATATATATATATATATATATATATATATATATATTATATATATAATCAACTTTGTATAATGGGGGAACCATGAACTCATTCGTCTGGACAGTGACAAAAATATCAGTAAATTTTTATTCAGTTTTCGGCAGAAGTGGGCCCATACTTTAAGGCAAAGCAAATCAGAGCCAAGAGAGAGGCTAAGCAGAGTCCCTGGCAGATAGGATATTGAGGTGTCTTCTATTGAGGACTATAGGATATTCAGGTGACTTCCAATGAGGACTGACGTCAAGTACTTGAGGAGATTCTCCTTCCAGAAGGGTCCTTCCGCTACAGACGTCTCACGACAGAAGTAGAACGATCTGTTGTTGTCAGAGGGTCCTCATTATCTGCCGTAAATAATTCTCTGACATTTTTACAATTGTTGGATGTTTGTTACTTTTTACTTAATCATTAGAATAATTTTTGTTTCTATTTTATCCGTTTCATCAAGTCAGTGACATGTGCCATTTACTTGCGTGTGCAATAATGATGATAATAAAGAGAGATTGTCTGCAAGAGCTTCAGGTTTTTGCAAGCACTCGCCCAGTTTTGTATAGTCAGACAGGGATTCTCAGAACAGGTCTTCAAGCTCTCAGTTGCAAACGAGATCTGAAGGAAAGGAAAAATATCTGAGGATTTACGGAATTTTTACATTTAGATAATCATTTGCTAAACATTACACAGTGTAACACATGTTTTGTTTATTTGTATTTTTTGGTGTTTATATATGTATTTTATGTCACTGAATTAAAAAATCACATTCGTTTTGATGTAATATCGATAGTTTTTAATTTATTCTTAATTTCATATTTTCTCGTTCTATTCCCAACTTTATTTGTCTACAGCAGTATGTTGGTTCAACCTATTCTAATATTCTAAGGATAATTACGCTACAATACGTACTTTTTCATGTCTTGAAAGGTATTTAGGAAGTACAATATTAGTTACAACACAAAGAAACAATACAATTCTTCACTTTAAATGCTTTGATAACTCTTTTCTTAAGATCAGAAGTGCTTTGACGATCGAGATTTTCTAGAGTGCATACTTCCATCTTTTCTGACTAGAGACCATATGTGGTCTCCTATCATAGCAGTATCCCGTCGTCCTTGATACTGAGGCTCTGAAGTCGTTCTTGGTACGAAAGCTTCCTCCATTTCTTGGCTGCTGCTACTTGCTGGCTCTTCAGATGAAATAGCCATTGCACCTTCCATCTGAAAGGAAAGAAATAACTACATATAGCAACTTAAACAAAGACTTGAATAACGTTAGTATTCCATACATCATTAGGAAAATGAATGCATATCTAGTAAATACTTAATGTTCAAGTCAATTAAAAGTAAGACTTTTGGAGAGCATGATAAATATACTTGCATTTTGTGGTGGTTGTGGTACTGGTAAGGTGCCATCATGTGGGACAGGGGTTTTAGATGATGGGATGTCTGGATACTGAAGAGCTTGTCTTCCTTTCACTTTTCTGTACTTTGTCACATCAATCATACAGTAGTAACAATCATCGTGATGGTTCTTCGGCTCTCTCCATACTCTGGGAACGGCAAAAGGCATTGTCCTTCCTGTACCCCTTAACCATCCTTCTAGAGTAGATCGGCAGCTTCCACATATCACATGAGGGGCCCATGGTTTGTCCTGGTCACCCATGGACATTCCGAAATGGTCTGTACGCTATCCACAATTTGGCACCTTTCACGATCTTATGTAATACCTGTTTTTTTTCCAATATAATAACCACACACGTAGCAAAATGAATCTGGAGAATTTGTACACCCTCTAGTAGCCATCCTGAAGATAGCAGGACTTAGTAATTGATTTATCTCAAAGAGAAAATTAGATATTCACTTGGTAGCAGAACATATAACAGTTCCGAATATATATAACATTGAAAGACGATATATTTCTATAACGGTCGATGATACAGAAAAAATCATTACATTTTTGGAATCAGCAGAGGAAAGTGATTAATAAAAAGTAAGAAAAATAAAAGAAACAAAACTTTTGTGAAAAATTGTTACGTTGTGATTATCATTCACTTTTAAATGACTGTTTTCTTTTATTAAACTTTCTTTAATCGGTTTAATTATTATCAATATATGTAATGCAAATGCCATGTCAACTTATTTATACTTAGTAGCTTAATGAGAATGTTTAGGAGATATTTAGTAGTTTAAATGTTTGTGTGTTGTGTGTATGTGTATGTGTGTATTTGTGTGTGAATAATGGAGAAGGGTTACATTTTGGGTAGTCTTTCCACCTTTTTGCAAACAATAGTGACTTTTCTAGAGCTCTAGAGGGCTATTTGTATATTAACGGTTTAAGAGTTCGTTAGGTTCCGCCGAGGCCGAAGGATAAAGAAACATCACTTTTATGAAATGATCCAAAAAGATTTGGTCTGCCTTGTCTGTATTCAATGAGCTTTCATTTTTCTCGTTTTTAGGTCATCCTGGATTTCTAGTTAAGTCAGTCTTTTGGTAGTGTTTATATTCATATAACTATATGGACAGATCAACATTATGAAACTTTATTCTTTATTTTGTTGTTTCGTTTCCTCATAAGCTGTTCCATCCTCACGTTCTTCTGAAACCCTTAAATGTCGCTTGCATTTGGATTTTTTTTTTCTGTGGTTTGTCTGGGTTAATATCTGCTTCCTTTTTGTTTTCGGAAGGGGCATAAATATTCAGAGATGATAATCATTTTAATTTCTTGTGGTTCCTAATTAAAATAACACATGGACATAATGAAATTCCTCATTTTTATGTATCTGTGCTCACGTTTTCATTCTGAAGATGATAAGAGCAAAATCGCCATCTTGACAACAAAAATGGACGAGTGTTCATATTGGCTGATACGGCTGAAGCAACAAAGCCTCCACACAGGCAAGCGCAGGTGAATTCCAATTGCTGTATTAAATGGTGGCGGAATACTCGATGGATCGACTGAACGGAAATGCAATTTCGAACACGTTCGGTGACTTTCAAAGAGATTGAACTTGTCAGATATATTTTAGCTTGATTGTTACGGCGCTCTGGCACTTGTCATTTATCCCAGGGAATAAAATAATGGCCCGTTTTGAAAGGTTCCCCCAATTTATTGCTGTAAAAACATCAGCTAACCTTAATGTATAAAAGTCAGTGTTCGTGATAATTTCGCTATTATACGCTGTTGATATATGAGGTTTTATGGCAATTGAAATACATTAGTAAAATATGTTATTCATAGCTTAATAATGTCGGATGCTACGCTCGCTGTTCCTGGTTACTGGATTTAAACTGGCACCGCAGTGCAATAATGCTTTTATGGAAATAGATATATACTTTCAAACACTTTGTACTGTGTAAACGTAGTATGAGCCCCAGCACCAATGAGTTTTGGTGCCTCTCAACCTTTGACACCTGCGGGGTGTGGAGGTTTAGTCTCCAACAGTTGATGTATTTGTCCGTGCATCATCCTTCGTTAATGACTTGGAAATAAAGTCGAAACGGTCGGAACTTGCACCCGGTCTCTTATTTTTACAAGCGTGGTGATATATATATATATATATATATATATATATATATATATATATATATATATATATATATATATATATATATATATACATATATATGTATACATATATATGTATGTATATATATATACATAAATATATATGTATATATATTGACAAAGATGTATTTGAGGGCAAAAAAACAACTGCAAAGACCTCTAAGTGTAAAAGCAAATGGGGTATGTGATATTCTGCTAGTCTACATTCTTTTGAATTGAAGAGGATGAACACTGTCTACACCATGCTTCTGTCTCTTATATGAATCGGTTTTTAAAGGTCATTTACAATGCATCTTACACATATCCAGCGCTATCATTAGTAGTAGTAGTGCTCTGTTAATCAACAACACGATTTCTCTACCTGGTAAGCACTGCTTTCCTCAGGAGGACGACTCGCTTCTGTTAAAAAGAATAAATGTCATTCATGAATTATGGAGGATGATCCACTATTCACCATCCTGGAACATTTATATTTTTTTGCAATAATCATCAAAGAGGTCGTTTTCCTTTCTTTTGCGTGATGACAGAGTGGCCAATATGAATTTCCTTTATTACTCATCACCTGTTAAAAATTCTTGATCATTTGAAAGAGATAAAGAGTCAGGAACACCACTGCAGACACTGATGGAAAGATGAGAGCTTCGGAAATTCTTAGAAGAGGAAACGACTGGCCACATCGTTTGTGGTCAATTTATTCCTTTGAAATCATTAACATCAAAACTAACCATTTGAACTCATTTTGTATCTGAAAGAGTGCTTCAGCTTTCTCGACTATTCAATGAAATTTGCAAATCCCGTCAAGATAAGGAGAAAGGCCGAATAAAATGTAAATACACCTTGGATCTGAGGACAAATTTTTTTTCGTTATGTTGCTCCACCTCCATCCATCGGCTGAATTTATTTTCTTTACAATATATGGAGCACTATCTCCTTCAGATGAGCTTTTTTGCTATCAACCTCTTCTTTCTTCCCATGATTATCCCTTTTAGTCTCTTCAACCGACATATCGGCGTTTCCCTTCTCAGGCTAAGTTTTATGGCAGTATTGTAAAGTTGCCACACGAGACTTCATTCAGTCGAGGATAAGGAGGGTTTGGGCGTCACCTTCTCTGCTCCAAGGCCCAGTGTCAGACTTTGATGATGAGAAGCAAACTGGCATTTCACGTTTTGAGAGACAATTATGGAATGAGAACAATATAAATGATTTACGTATAATTGTGAATCAATTTTTAAGTTGTTAAGTAATGTTTTCACTAGAGTTTAAGTACTTTTAGCAGTCTTTGAAATAAGAGAACTATCATCTTGACGTATGATGCGTTCTATGCAAGACACTTTCGTTTACTTCTCAGCCTTAACTACATGCAAACCCAAGGGGCTCAGTTTGCAAGATAAGAGGTTGTGCTATTCACGGAAATAGTGAGGAGGTCGTTCCTAGAGGCATTGTAAAGACTTTTTTTTTTACTTATATAAATAGTAATAGAAAGTCCCAACTATCTCCTGAGAAACAGGTGTAACGTAATTAGAAAATCACAACAATTATTTGCTATGTCTGGAGAACCCTCCTTCTATATCTCCTTGTCAGTGCAAAAACAACTCATGGAAATTCTTCTTATCTCTCCATCAAATGGATCTTCAAGACTTGAGGCTTATCAGCCCTCGATTCCCCTGAGATCTGTCCGCGAAAGTCTAAATTCGTGTCTTTAACGTACATACCAAACTAGCTTCGTGAGTTCTGAAATTCTGGCACTATATGTATGACTCACTTCTTGGAGTATTAGATCAAATTCAATAATATGAGTAGGCTTTTTTAATTAACCTCTCTAGATCACCCGTCTGGAGCAATGAATCATCCGACGTCATTTCCGCTTCTCGATGAGGTATGTAGTTGAATTCAAGTCATTTCCTTTCTCCTAAGAATTCTTTTAGTTTCAACGATGCATAACCTT
The DNA here is from genome assembly GCA_039081455.1 of Macrobrachium rosenbergii. Taxonomy (NCBI): domain Eukaryota; kingdom Metazoa; phylum Arthropoda; class Malacostraca; order Decapoda; family Palaemonidae; genus Macrobrachium; species Macrobrachium rosenbergii. The sequence continues at coordinate 60,487 of JANJGK010002147.1, read as the reverse complement.
CCTGACGGTTCCTCTGTCTTGGGGCGTTCTAAATTTTAATTCAGCAAACCTCACAATGCAGTCAATTTCATGTTCGGGCAAATTTCATAGAAAAGGATCTCAAACCAGAAGAGGTGGGACGTTTTGCGAGTTCCTTATAGCACAGAAGTCCATGTTTCCATTGACCTGAGAAGTGAATTAGATGCTTAGATTTTAGTCGATCGTTGTGGGTAGTGGCAAGGTTCAGGAGAGAGAGAGAGAGAGAGAGAGAGAGAGAGAGAGAGAGAGAGAGAGAGAGAGAGAGAGAGAGAGAGAGAGAGAGAGAGAGAGAGCCTCTGTGTTCATTATACCATCGTCAAAGGAGGGCTTCGACGAGGTAATGTTGATCCATTATACACAGTTCAAGGGTCAGGAATTACGCATAAAATACGCGACTACGGTGATGTAAGGTATAAAGAGTTACCTAGTAACGTTTGGTATATTACTGGAATATCTCTTCTGCTTTAACACTTCTCAGTCTTACCAACGATTCCATTCGAGTGAAAAGCAACGAATTTTACCTATACATGACATTTCCGGTCAAAACTTTTTGTTCACGTCTTTATTGTTTACATGTAGGTAACATAGGAAATACGCATTTATATAGATACTAGCTGACCAACCGAGCGCTGCCCGGAAAAATTCAGAATGTCATTCGATAAACTATCTCTCTCTCTCTCTCTCTCTCTCTCTCTCTCTCTCAATACACCCATTCACTATTATAGAATTCAACAACCCAAGGCCATGTATTCACGATCAAGTTTACCTGTCATTTCTTCTGTCAGTTCATCGAAACTGCCGTTAAAACTTACGTGTAAACAATAGTTGTGGGCAGAGACAGTCCACTCACCAGAAAGGCTGAACTGTTGGTATTACCTAAATATCTTTCGAGCGACTGACACGTGTGGACAGGTTAGCGCCAATTTTCTAACAGTTTGCTGCTGTAATTCATCTGGGAAGCATCTCCGACACTCTGATCAGAATATGAATAAATTATGTATAGACTTATTCATTTCACTGTTAGACCCTTCAACACTATCTGTAGGCTGTTTTAAGTCCAAATCATGCTATAAAAATCTAAAACAATATTTCCATGTGATACAGACAATTTGGTATAGGCCTAGGCCAATGATGTCTTTTTATGATATGTGTTACTAAAAGGAGACTGCCCTCCTGATTCTTGAGATGCAGCCTATGGCGAAGTTTTGAAGCGAGTTTCCTAGTGTGGCCATGATTCCTTCTGTTTTCTCTGACACATTTCATTTCCCTCTCAGAAGAATAAAGGACCTCCCATAAGAGGCTGAGAATAGTTCTTCCCCTCTTTAGCTTTCTTTTGCTCTTAAGCAATCCTCTAGACTTAATGATGAAGCTCCCTAGAGATGCGCTTTTCCCCTTTTTGACAGCCACGGTGACATTTCGCCTTGCCATACTGAGAAGGTCTTTGAACTTCTCCATTAGGGTTTATCCTGATCGCGGCAAGTAGTGGGCTTCATTTCTGTTCCATGGGAATTCAAGCTTTTATTCTGAGATACTCGATTCCTCGTATCACTAAATATTAAACATTTATAAGTCACCACTGACTGGTAACAGATATGTCCGTTATCAGCCTATATAACAGAAAAAATATAATGATTTTTTTTCAATTCTGAAATTATATTCGTTTTTTCTCCTGATTGTTTCTGTTCTTCCAAATCTTGCGCAGATAAAATGAGGTGCTGCAGCGTGATTATAACTTCAGTAATATGCTGTTGTTGCAGATTAATCAAGCAGGCTTTATGGTACGATGGCATCTTACCCCTGAAGCAGCCCGTAGAATACAATACCCTAGATAATAATAATAATAATAATAATAATAATAATAATAATAATAATAATAATAATAATAATAATAATAATAATGAAACAAGACGACCCTGTAACGAGGCAATATTATCGAGAATTAAAAGCCACAGTAGTGTTAAAAATAAAGGAGAAGCTTTCAGATACTACTTCGTACCCCCCATCAGTCCTGCTAAGTGGGAAAATAGTGGAGGGAGCTTTAAGACAACAACAGTGTTGGTCAGGTAACCCCTGTTCGATTGTTCCTGTTGGCGAGACGTTTGGAACGGCGGAGTGGTCGTGTGAGTGATTCCAGCTCATCAGAGACTCCATCGGTGCCTCCATCACTCTCAGCCACAGCAACATCAGTCATCTGGGACAAGAGAGAGGTGGGAGCAGCATCAGGGGTCTCATAGTCACCAGAAACATGAATCTTGAATTCGTCGACAAAGCGGCCAGTAATTAACGAGTTAACAAAATTATCCTCATCAGTGAAGGTTTTGTTCCCTTCAAAAGCACACTCCTTTCTTATAGCAGCCCCTTCCACTGAGCGACGAACACCATCTCCACTCTTGAATATGACAGAGGCACCATTCCAATAGATATTGTGACCTGGAACGAACGAAAGGGAAACCAGGGCATTATCCGGTCATGGAACTTGTGGACCACTTTCTCCATAGTATATATATACATATATATGTATATATAGATATGTGAGTGTGTTTGTGTGTGTGTTTGTTCGGAGTGCATGCATGCTTTTGTGTGTGAGTTTCTACGTACTCTCGTTCTAAAAAAGGACGAATATTAGCCCCACTCCGTGCCTGTGCGCAGTGACCCTCAGTTTTACATTTCGATAATAATTTTCCGGAAAAATCTTTTAATGTAGAATTTTTCGTCACAAACAGTTAGGTCATTTGCCTGGATTCTTTGATCCCGGTCCCATGAACAATTCCATTCCTATCCAACTATTAATGAATGCTGTGGCTTTGAAAAAAAAATATTTCAAGTGTTATTCATTGTAAAGGAAGCAGAATTTTCATGAAGTGTTCATATTTATATTTGGGGCTTCGTGTTATTATTTGTACTATTATTCATACCGTCATAATATTTTGGAGCTGAATTGTTAATGAAACATATACATTAATATTAATGTACGAATTAATTTATTTTAATGGTACTACCTGGTCAATGAGAGCCCAGTGAGGAATTTATTTCTAAAAACCTCCAAAGACTGTAGGATTATTTTAAATGTTTCTGCATATATACATACATGCATACACACACACACACACACACACACACACACAACAACAACAACAACACACACATATAAATATATATATATATATATATATATATATATATATATATATATATATATATATATATATATATATATATATATATATATATATATATAATATATATATATATATATATTTATATATATACATATATATATATATATATATATATATATATATATATATTTATATATATATTGTCACGTGCATTTATTCATTGCAAATGCACGGGCAGGGTCCATGATTTTCATTTGAAAGAATAAGTACAGTAAATGTGTCGATTGCTAGGACCACACAAGCAGCATCATAAACGACGTTCCCTGCCAATTAGCGATTCGCTTCGGAGGGCACCCTCGTCGGGAAAAACTCCACCCTACTCCATCCTCTTGGCTTTAATGTCCTGCTTTTGTATTTCTGTTGTCCTCTCCTTTGTGTGTGTGTTGTCGCTGATTCCTTTCCCAGTACACCTGCATCATGAGCTGTCAACAAGACGCCAACCGGGAGCCAGAAAGTTAAACGGTCTTCGCCCGCCTGGACAGAAGCGGGAAAAGCCAGCATATAAGGAGAGGTCATAGCAGACTGATCCTTGTTGGTTGGTCTTCCGACCTCCCTCCCTCTCTCCCACAAAGTGGTCTTTAGATGTGTTAATTGGATCCTATCCCACTGATCCCTTGTAGTAAATTCAGTGTCTGGCTTTAACATCAAGACGTCTATCTCCAGGATAAAGGGACAATGAGAAGTGGAATTGTCTGACACACATTATCTTTTACTAAACTTCTTATTTTGCTCTCATATTCATTCCCTTGCAATCTTCTTCGGAGCATTCGAAGTCTTAACCAGTTTGCATTTTATTTGTTCCCTCTCAGCCTTCAGCATTCCCAAGTTGAACATGTTAATTGTTTTTGCAGTCGAGTGACCGTGCATCTGTTTTGCAGAGCAGGTGATTGTGCATCTGTGTAGCATCTGTTATCCAAGGTGCCTTCTCCCGATCTTCCCTGTGAGAAGATTCCTTCAAGGATTTATATCTGAAGATATATTTAATTAGTGTCCTGTGTCACCAGAGTCTGTTTAATCTTAATCTAATTTTAGTGGTTCTTAAATCCAGTGTGATTATCTTATCACAAGGTTGTGTTAATCTAGATCTAATCATAGAGGTTCTGAAATCCATTGTGATTATCCTTCCTGTAAGATCCTGTTTACTCTTGAGATATTCTAGAGAAGCTTATCTCATATTGATTTGCTAGTGGCATATTGGCTTTGTGAATTAACGTAATTACAGTGCCACAGAGCTAGTGATTTAACTCCTCTGTAATTTTCTTCCTATTCAGTCAATCCTTGATTTTCCCTTAATCTTCATTGAAATGAACTTTTACAGTGGCTTTTAGCTTTTTTTTTTTTTTTTTTTTACAAGTGTGGCCCCTATTCAGATGATGTTAGAGCTTGAGTAAAATTTAGAAGTCACGTTGCAATCACATTAAAGGCCACACTCGTAAGAATATGTAAATATGATTAAAAAATCGCAGGAGATGCAGGTGATTTAGTATATGCTGAAACCACCGTAAAACAACAGTCATAAGATCCGTACCAAGCGCTTTCGTGTTTATTCACGCATCTTCAAGGGACACGTGAGACACACTTTAGAAGAATGGTAAAAGCTAAACGAGAAAACGAAGAACCACCAGAGGGATATTTGTCGTAGTGTAATAAAAAAAAGGTTATCTGGAATAATCCAGTGGAAACTTAAATAACATACATAATGTTAAGACCAGTGGAGGGAATGACTACAATTTACCAAATGTGTATAAACATGAAATTTAATCTCTTGCTTATATTTATTAACAAACACAAAAAAAGAAACTTTCCAACTGTAAAAGTAATAACAGAGCAGAGGACCCACCCATCATTTTCAGAGGACCTTCTTGAGAGGGCCTTCACCCTACATTTTTCTCTCGGTAGTGAGCGTGTTCTCGGATCTAGTGTTTTTGAAAATATTTGACGTCTTAGTGAAAGGTAGACGCTACTTTCAACCGGAGGTGGCGTGATCAAGGTGGTAAAATATTTGCCGATTTCCGTTGTTATGTTTATATGACTGAAGGGTAATGAAGTTGTCTTAAAATTTTGTTAGTAAACTGATGTTCTGATGTCCCGGCAAAGGACCATGAATGCGTAACATGTGATTTTCACCGCTTATCCTCCTGACCTCCTTATGAGACAGAGGTCTCAGTCCGCTTTTGTTCACTGAGCTTCGCCTTTTTAATGGACCCTCAAAGCATAATATATGTTGATGAATGGACTGAATGAACGCATCTTTGAGGAGGAAGACATAAATTTGTTCTTTGGAAATGTCCTTGTGAACTTGTTCGATATCCATTTATGATCAAGGCTATTCTTATGCGTTCGAGTGTCGTTTTAACGAAATTTTCTATAAATAAAACAAAGAACGGAAATTGAAATTCAAGTTTTTGTCAGCTGCCATCCATTGCCTCTTATACTTTTAAAACAACTAATTTCCTATGGAATGTCGGTCCATGTCTGCCGTTACCAAGACGAAGGATGCATTAGCAGTCTATACGAAGAAAGACGCAAAGTTCTCTGCGATGGAGAATTCGCTTTTCCATCTGAAGTCTTTCCATCCCAGAGGAGACATTCATTGCAGAGCACACGCAACCGAGACAAAGTCAGATGGGAAACAATTGTAAACGCAACCAATATCAATTGTGTTGATGTTGCCAAAGCATTGTCTTTGATCTGGAATAATGCTTACACAAGGTTATTGCTTCTGAGAAGACCCGATCCTTGGCTCAAACAACTGCTGATGTGCTTCGTCCGGATTGACCGAGTTGCTTTGTGGTTTTTCTTTTATTTATCTTTATGTTCTTGAAACTTTTATCAATTGCAACAAGAGTTCGTGTGCAATCATTCCTTTATGCAATGATCAAAGTATGTTAATGACATTAATATATGCTCAGTGCTTCTGTTCATTCAGAGATGGAGAGCCCGCGAAAAATATAATACTCTATAGCAAGATTTATACACAATGCTTTCCAGCAGAACATATTTCATTGTTACGACATTGTTGTTTTTATTTTTTACCTTTTGATGGAAGTTTTTCTAAAACTTATATAGTTTCCTTAAAAAAAAATATCAACTTATTTCTAAAAATAGAGCGATGCCGATGTTACAGGCAAATAAAGTTAAGAAGAGGCGATTATTTTTTTGAAGCAATAAACTATTGGTTTCAGCCGGGTCTGTTTGGATTAGGTGCAGTAAACTCTGAGGAAACCGAACCAATACCATTAATTGTTCTTGAGTTATGCCCGCGTTACTCTCCCTTTGTGTGTGCGGGTGATCGTGTGCCAGACAGCACTCCACTGACACATTTTCCCTGAAAATATCAAATAGATCTTGGAAAAAATAAGTATATGTAATAGGCTGAAGACTTATCAAACATCTTCGTTGTCATTTCATCACTTCTTTATTATAAAGTAGAATGTGCGAGACTTCTGTGTCTTAAAAAGTATCAGAAAGATAGCATCAAATCAACTGGTAACAATGAGTTGCTAGACACATCTCGTGACACATACACATGTTACTTTAACAGCATAACAGGATACGATTTTACTAACTTGCTAAAATAAGTGTTGCCCTTGAATACAAAATACACATCTCCGAAAACTGCCAAATAGGTTACCTTCTTGAATGACGCCACCTTCGGTTTGCGACGAAAGTGTCGACGTATTGCAGCGTCATTCATCAAAATATTCTGAAAACACGAGCGAGGCTTCCCTCTCACTCCAACTTCCATCTTCTTCCCTACTCGCTTATAAAAGTGAATTCACCAGCAACATATTCCTACTGTGAATATTACATTGTTATGCATATTAATACATATTTCATATATATGTGCTATTCTAAAGGATAAATATATTCATAAAATGAATCATATTGACATTATATGACATTACATACATTTAGAACTGATAAATAGCCAGAATTCTATTCGGTCTCTGCAAACTAGATCTCCTTCCGGGAGCCGCTGGTTAAATAGACTATTGGTAGATTGGCAGAGAGAGAGAGAGAGAGAGAGAGAGAGAGAGAGAGAGAGAGAGAGAGAGAGAGAGAGAGAGAGAGAGCGCCAAACCCCTCTTGTGATAGTGTCCTGATTAAGGTGGCGAGATGTTGCTTGGCTCTCAGGCTCCGGTCAGGGATGGGGCCAATGGCCTTCGATGCCTTCGGATCCTGTCTATACGAAGCTCCTCGTCTGATTTCCGCTCTTGAATCCTCAGGCCTTCGGTTCAACCTATCAGTCCCTATTAGCACGTCATTCATTCATCTCTCTTTTTTTTTTGCTGTAAATCTTTTTAGTCATTTTGGGAACTTCTTTTTGTTCGTCTCTCAGGTTGTGCAGCTCTCGTGGAAGCGTCGCGCAGAATATGCTCTGTTTTTTTATCTTATACAGTGATAAAGATATATTTTTGTCAATAATTCTTTATAATCTTCGTCTTCTAGCTTCGATACATCTTGGCAATCCCAATTTGTAATCAGAAAAGATAAGTGAAGTTTGACTTCAGTCATTTCAGGATACTATTATTTCAAAGGATTTCCCCAAATCCTCTAAAGGGATTCACTTCAGGAAGCCGTTTGTTTCCTTGGGAACATTTGTTCTCTTGATAAAGGCTCAGCAGAGATTTTGGTGCCTTTGAAATAAGATTCTCTTGATAAAGGCTCAGCAGAGATTTTGGTGCCTTTGAAATAAGATTCTCTTGATAAAGGCTCAGCAGAGATTTTGAAGCCTCTGAAATAAGATTCTATTGATGAAGGCTCAGCAGAGATTTTGATGCCTCTGAAATAAGGTTCTCTTGTTAAAGGCTCAGCAGAGATTTTGATGCCTCTGAAATAGGATTCTTTTGATAAAGACTCAACGTAGATTTTGATGCCTCTGAAATAAGATTCTCTTAATAAAGGCTCAGCAGAGATTTTGATGCCTCTGCAATAAGATTCCCTTGATAAAGGCTCAGCAGAAATTTTGATGCCTCTGAAATAAGATTCTTTTGACAAAGGCTTAGCAGAGATTTTGATGCCTCTGAAATAAGATTCTCTTGATAAAGGCTCAGCAGAGATTCTGATGCCTCTGAAGTAAGATTCTCTTGATAAAGGCTCAGCAGAGATTTTGATGCCGCTGCAATAAGATTCCCTTGATAGAGGCTCAGCAGAGATTTTGATGCCTCTGAAATAAGATTCTCTTGATAAAGGCTCAGCAGAGATTCTGATGCCTCTGAAATAAGGTCGGGTGAAAGGACCCAAACGTTGCTTGAAAGATTTCCACGGCTAGGCTTTCAATGGCCATCAACATAGGCTATAATTATAAAAGAAAACATCGTTATTGTTATATTGACGTTGGTATAAGTGAGCTGATAAAAGTAAATAATAACCGTTAATGACCATGAAAGTGCTAATTAACTTTTGGAAAAACGCACTGCCACCAGCAGAGAACAGAGCGAAGAGAACACAAAAAGGATTTTGTTTCTTTTGATGTCATTGCTCCCTGATTTGTACAACAAAATAATTGCATTTCCCGCCGATAAAAGCTGCCAGTTTACACTGAAGCATTTTCCAGCGCAATCGGCTTTTCCTTTGTGATTTGTTGTCTATCAAATGTGCATGCATTTTTCGCTTTATTTATTGTTCTCTCTTCAATGTCTGATCCGTTCAAATACTGCAAGTCCACACTTTATGAAAAAAGTATTTTCGAAATAAGCAAAATTTTTTTAAACCTGCTAACGAGTCGCAAAAGGACATAACTAATAAAGAGCAGATACAAATGAAATAAGAGGCAAAAATTGTATATAAAATGCTTGGTTTGAAATATCACCAATGGTACCCTGGAAGGAGTGACTTTAGTTACTGGTAAATTGAATCATAATTTTTTCTTTTAGCACTAGAATTTCATGACACCTCACAACCGAAAGAAAAAATATGAAAAGATAAAAAGGATTATATTTTAATTCATACAAAACATTCCATTTGATGTTAAACTTTTGGTAGTTGTCATTTTTGCAGCAGCAGTTATTCTTTATTTTTTATCAATATGAAATTTTCGATAAGGTCATAAAATCAAGAAACGCCTTTACACAAAAAAGCGGGGATCCCCACATCAGATGGCGCTGTTTGCTTCTGATCTATTTCAGAGGCAAATAATCGAGCATTAACCAATTCATTTCATAAATATTTTTCAGTATCTCATAAATAATGTTATACCAACATATTTCTGCAATTACATTCGTATGTTAGCCTTATCTTCCTTGTCGTCTTTAATGAAATCTCAACGAATTATTTATTTCGACTAAATGTTCTCGGAAAGGAAATCTCGAAGGTCCGACGGAGGAGAAATGAAAGGCAAACACATCTGTGGCCGGGAAGAAAGTGGGGAAACTTTTTGGGTGCTTTTAATCTGCTTTTGTTTACCATTAGTCCTCAGTGGAAGGATTCCTGGATTCCTGTGCCTCAGTAATCTAGGTAAAATTTCATAACTCTTAACTATGAAATAGAGACAGCCAAGGCCCTAACCTAATGATGTCACCAGAGAAAGCGATAGTTAAGTAATCAGGCTTAACAGATCATAATTATACCGAGACAAAAATGAATATCAATATCGCATTCAATAGTGAGTTAGAGTGTACCAAAAGCGTCCCTAATGACATAACTAATAAACAGCAGAACTCAATATTTTACCTCGAAACCTTAACATTATTGAAGGTTGATAGAAATGGAAGTTAATGGGGGGCTCGTTGGTGCTGGAAAACGTCCAGGAAATTCTAACAGACATTTCTTTACCTGATGCCACAGAGGCTTACAGCTTTCTCAGCGCCTAATGGAATGGATAACAGGAAAATAGCAAATAATTTATCGCTGTAGCATAGCAAACACATCCAGAGAAATTCGATTAAAGTGCTATCCAATAATGAGACAATATCAAGTTCTGATAAACAAAGATTGGAGAAAGAAATCCACAGTTATGTAAATGTACAGATATTTAAAGACAGATCTGTACAGATAGCTTTCGGGAATCTGTACAGATCTATCTTTAGCTATAAGTACATTTACATAACTCTGGATTTATTTCACCATTTGAAGACTCATGCTACTGTGAGTATTTTTTAAAGAAAGATGAGACAATATTAAGCTCTGTATGTTATTATATCGGTAATTCTTCCCTAGGACTTCGAAACGTTTGTCTTGTTAATCACTCCTGCAGCCAAAAGCTTCTGAAATGGTTGTTGTCTCAGAGATCGAGAGGCCGTGTCTGCCCAGCTCAAGCTTTCTGCCACTGCTGGGAAGGTGGCTGAAGATGAACTGCCCCTAAGTGGTGGCGAAGGCTCCTTCTTAGAGAGGGAAATTTTAGTGCTTCAAGGAACGCAAAAGGTGGAGCAACGATCACGATGTCCCGGGTCTGACTTGTATGAAGGTTTTTTCCGACGGTGATGCTTGAGTACAGTTTCCATTTTTTTTTTTTTTTTTTTGGAGCGAGGTACATCTTAGTGAGTCCTGGTTAGCCTTGTCTGCCAATTGACGAAATCTCCAGTGTATATTCCCCCGATAAACCAATTGAATTACTTTCTATGTATAAAGTATGTAGATAAACCTATTGATAAATGTGTTTTTTTGACGAAATTATATATATATATATATATATATATATATATATATATATATAGATATATATATATATATAGATATATATATATATATATATATATATATATATATATATATATATATATATATATATATATATATATATATATATAGAGAGAGAGAGAGAGAGAGAGAGAGAGAGAGAGAGAGAGAGAGAGAGAGAGAGAGAGAGAGAGAGAATGTATTGCAGCTTTAGCTAATATACCACCTGTCCAATAACGGCTCTATTTGTTGCGACCTTTCAACGATGCTGAGTCACAAACCGTTTCATCATTCGCGATGAATTTTGCATGAAGAAGTAATGTTATACAAATAACCCCTAATCACTTCTAAGGTATTGTCTGTGAGTGAAATAATCGTGACTTTCCTATGAAGAGCAAATCTACTGAAAACGGAAACTTTTCTAATAAAGATGAGTAAAAAGATTATCCCTCAATGCGGACATTAGAAGACATCTCACCCCGAAAGAGACCGAACGAAAGTAAACCGCAACGTGCTGCTGTCCTCAATCCTCATCCTCCTGATGGGAAGACCTGAATTTAAATGTCGCTGGAGCCAAATGAGGCTTTTATGGCTCCAATATTATGAAGCAAATGTTGGTTCACTCCACGAGGAAATAGCTCGCTATAGGTCTTAACTTTGAGAATATCGAATATTATCCTATGAAACGAAGGAAAATTATTTGAGTCGTGATGTTTAGAACGTTCTTCGTCCGACTAACCTCATCACAGCGAGTCAAAGGTTATTATACGTTTAAGCATTTCACTCCAAATATTATTGTTCACGCAAATTGATTTTATTATTAGTTTATTCATAGACTCACTCATGGTTTGATGAACACATAAAATCTTGCAGAAGTAACTGAGATAAGAATAAAATAAGTGTTTCTTAGATGGAGTCTTTTTATGACAAAGGCTTCCCGCACACTAACGCGGTCACTGTTTCTAGAGCAAAGAAATAGACTTCCTTTTACACTGGTTTTATTTCAGAACATTCGGCGACCTGAGAGTGCAAAGAGACATTTCCTAACTTATTTTTGGAGGGAAGCTGAAGACACAAAACTGAAGGAAAAGTCTCCCATTTCACTTTAGTTTATGGACTTCAAATGTTTGGTCTGAATCCAAAAATATAGAAATTTGAATATTACACTATTTTACAGACCAACATAATATTATATATTCATAGACTGACTATAGATTACACATGTTTGAGAAGGGAGGTTTATATTCGGACTATGAAAAGCCCTTTTGATCTTTGTTCCGTCTCTAGATATGATCAAGGTCAGATAATGTCGTAATATTTCACACCCCTTTCTAGCCGTGGATGTATGTATGTATGTACGTTTGTTTGGGCATATATAACTATATATAACTATATATATATATATATATATATATATATATATATATATATATATATATATATATATATATATATATATACACACACACACACATACATATAATATATATATGTATATTGTTATTTTTATATAGATAGATATGACTGTGTGTGTGTGTGTATAAAACCAAGGCAAAGGACTGTGGATAAATATGAGAACAAAAGTCTTCAATAGAAGCAAAACAGAGAATTTAAGCACAGACAATAGTTCTTCCAGGAACGCCTGAGCAAACATTCCACAGGAAATGAAGCAAACAGAACAATGCAAACACATTGCCCTGGAATGAAGGCTGCAACACGGCCTAAGCTGTCATCAATTTTTTTTAGACTTGCGAAGGGCTCCTGGGACGTCTTTGTTCTCGTGACTGTGTTTTTTTTTTTTTTTTTTTGCGGGCTGTATATTTTACTGTAAGTAATTTTTTTTATTTATTTATAGGTTCAGAGTTTTCCATAAAACAATTATGTGGAATATATGGAAACTCGATGTACAATATTGAAAAAGAAATATTTGACAACCAAAACAATTATAGTAAAAATGATATTGATTATTATAGTAAAAAGGTTATCATATAAGATGATTAGATGTTGACTTACTGATTTTTAATATCCCATCCCATAAAAAATCGGAGGAATTTTCCTTTTGTAATTATTGTAATATCAAACCAAGACGTTATTAAAAGACATTTCAAACAGCTCTCCTTTCATGACTTTTTCCTGCTGTATGCTGTATGGGGGATTTAATGGACACCTAGAAATAATAAATGGCGACTTCTCAATTCAAGAATAATCTCTTTGACTTTATAAATAAGCTATGGGGATACTCTTCTTTGAAAGAGGTTCAGAAAGTCAGTTGAGGGTTCTGATTCATATTTCTTGAAATGGGGCCTTGATTAGGAGATTAGGTGATCAGGTTTTCGAATCTCGTTGAGAATCTGTGTTGGGATTCGTCACATTGTGGAACGTTTCAGATGAGATATATCTGGCTTTCCAATTTTTTTAGGGGGTTGTGGAATTTTATGGAAAATGCACAAAGAAGACGAGAGTTTCAGTACATAGTCTGATTGGAAATATATCGTGCTGATAGCTTTTAAAAAGTTAATTCTTGACATTTTACTGAGTTTTCCCTTTTTCATGTGTTTGTTTCGTGAATATATACGAGTAGAGACGATCTTTGTTTCTTGAAAGTCAAAAGAAAATATGTTCTTGGACTGGGGAATTGTAATTATATTAGACCTTGGCCCTTTGTAGTTTCTCAGTCCTCTTTTGTATATTATTGATAAAGCTTCCTTAGTAATACTTCCTAATTTTTCGTAAAAATACCCAGTATTTTCTAAATGCCAAGAATAATGATTAGATATCTCACATTCTCTATGAATATATCATTTCAATATTTCACTTTTCCACCTGTTGGTGTGTTTGTTTTTGTGTTTATAAATACGTGTGTGTGCATAAGAGAATGGAGTAAGAGTTGCTGATAGATATTGCAGTAAAGGAGGGGAAACTACAAAATAAATATTCATACTTAAAACAGGAAAAGGAAAGTGAAATACCATCTCGTCTTTTCAGCAGCAAACAGGCTTCTTTTATTGACGAGTAAAACATTCTTCTTGAGTTTGGAAAGTCAAGGAATATTTTTCAGATAAGCCGTTCCGTATTTTTTTTTTTTTGCGCAAACTTATCGATGGCGAGTATAACCATCATCTCCAATTTAGTGGCTTAGGAATATTCTCTCTCCTAACATTTTGTTTTCTGGTTGCACAATAATTTCTCAAAACTCCTTGTCAAATTAATCGTAGAAATAAATTGTTTAATTACAGCCTACCTGTAAGGTAATCTTGAAGCAATCCTAAAACATATCTACCCACTCCAAGATTCTGAAGTTTATCTTATGAATAAGTGCCTTGTGATATATATATATATATATATATATATATATATATATATATATATATATATATATATATATATATATATATATATATATATATATATATATATATATATATATATATATATATATATATACTCCAAAGAAAGGAGATCTGAGTAGGCTTGGTAACTGGAGGGGAATCACTTTGTCACCTGTAGCCTTGAAAATTTGCTGTAATGTAGAATAGGCTGGAGCCAGTGGTTGATGGTATTCTGAGGGATGAACAGGCCGGTTTTAGAAAGGGGCAGGGTTGCAGTGACCAGATCTTCATAGTAAGGCATTTAATGCAGCTAGAAAATGAAATGAAAACTCTGCTGAGTCTTTGTTTTGTTGATTTTGAAAAGGCCTTTGATAGCATTTCGAGAAGGACTATGGGAAAAATCACGAGGCATCATGGAATACCGGAAAAGTTTGTGGCAGTTATCATGAACATGCATGAGGGCACATCTTGTAAAGTGATGGTTGATGGGTGTTTGAGTGATCCATTTAAAGTCAAGTATGGTGTGATTCAGGGTGGCACTCTGTCTCCTCTGTTGTTTGTATTGGTCGTGGATTACGCTATGAGAAGGGTTAAATGAGAAACGGATGTAGGTATACTCTGGGGAGAAAATGTGAAACTTCTTGACTTGGATTATGCTGATGATATGGTTTTGATTGCCTAGTGCGTTAAGGTCGAAAGGTTGGTTTGGTGATTAATAGTGGAAAAACTGAAATCATGAATATGAATATTGAAAATGCACAGGATTTTCTAATTGAAGGTTTGGTTGTAAAGCAAGTGGATAAGTTTAAATATTTAGGTACTTGTATAGATAACGATGGTTCTCTGATCACAGAATTTATGAAAAGATTAAAAAAGGCTCATCAGGCAATGGGAGTGCTTAAAAATATTTGGAATAATACCAATTTTTCTGTGCATACAAAAATCAAAATTTATAAGGCAATGGTTAGGAGTATTTTGATTTATGGGCATGAGTCATGGTACAGTACACTGACTTCGGATAATAAATTCTGAGCATTTGAAAATAAGACGCTCAGAAGAATATTATGAATTAACTGGAGAGATAGGATATCAAATAACATAACTAGAGAAGTAACAGGGGTGCAGCCGGTCGATGAGTATGTTAGATTCTCACGCTGGAAGTGGCTAGGCCATGTGTATAGAAGACAGGGAATAGTACGTGATACACCAGGGTGGGTTGCCCTTGGTAGAATAGGTAGAGGTAGTCCAAAGGAGACGTGGTTAAGGACAATGAGGCGGGAAGCAGGAGACGAGTGTTGGAGAGATCTTGATGAGTTAGCCCAGGACAGAATGTGGTGGCGTGAGTTCATCAAGGCCCTATGCATCCCCGTGGGTGCCACAGAAAATGATTGATTAATTGATGTATATGCATATATATACTGTATATGTATATATATATATATATATATATATATATATATATATATATATATATATATATATATATATATGTGTGTGTGTGTGTGTGTGTGTGTATAATTTATATATATATATATATATATATATATATATATATATATATATATATATATATATATATATATATATATATATATATATGTATGTATATATGTATATATATATATATATATATATATATATATATATATATATGTGTGTGTGTGTGTGTGTGTGTGTGTGTGTGTGTGTGTGTATATATATATATATATATATACATATATATATATATATATATATATATATATATATTTCTTCGTTTTAACGTGCTTTTATATATATATATATATATATATATATATATATATATATATATATCACAAGGCACTTATTTATAAACTTCAGAGTCTTGGAGTGGGTAGATATGTTTTAGGATTACTTCAAGATTTCCCTACAGGTAAGCAGTAAGCGAGTTGCTATGGACGGGATCTTTAGTGAACAAAGACCTATTTTGTCTGGAGTTCCACAGGGTAGTGTTCTTGGTCCACTGTTATTTTTAGTGTATGCAAGTGATATGGTTGTTGGCATGGAAAACAAGATTGTTCAGTATGCTGATGATGCAACACTTGTGGATGTCGTAAAGTCTCCACTTATGAGAGAGAAGCTGCCCTCGGCCTCAATCGGGACATGGACCGGATCAAGGAATGGTATAGTCGGTGGGGTAAGAGGCTGGACTGCAGTAAAACGAAAACACTATTGATTAGCAGATCTCGTACAGATTTCCCACCCCATCCTCCCCTTCAGGTGGATGGAACTTTGCTGAATGAGTCTGAAGCTTTAACTATTCTAGGTGTAACCTTTGACTCACACCTAACTTTTGAGAAACATCTAATGAAAGTTTCAGCAAATGCCGCACGAAAGTTAGGTATTGTTCGCAAGACCTCATGTATTTATAACCGATAAAATCAATGCAACCTGTTTTAGGTCATTTGTGCTTCTTTTACTAGAATACTGTTCTCTGGTGTGGATGTCTGCTTCTGTCAGAGATTTATCTCTTGTAGACAGAGTTGTTCGTTGTGGTAAGTTTCTGTTTCCTAACATTAGCAGTTATGGCTTGGACCATCGACGGATGGTCTCTTGTTTGTCACTTTTTCATAAGTTATATTTCAACAGAGATCTCTCACATTCGCAATTGATCCCTGATCCCCTTTACCTGCCGAGAGCAACCAGATTCACTGAGCAGCAGCACCAATATGCAATAAATATGCCTCGCTGTCGAACTTCTCAATTCCAGAGGTCCTTTACTCCTCACACCGTTGGACTGTATATATATATATATATATATATATATATATATATATATATATATATATATATATATATATATATATATATATGTGTGTGTGTGTGTGTGTGTGTGTGTGTGTGTGTGTGTGTGTGTGTGTGTGTGTGTGCGCGCGTGTGTATGAGTAAGGAGTTACTTTCTTTTATAAATTTATCGTACTCAACCATACATATGCATACAAGAACACGCAATCTCCGCCTTTCTCTAGAAAACCATTCAAACAGGAGAAATAATAATCTGAAAAAAAATCTGAAGTTTCAGGACTTGGCAGCTGCGTAAAACCTCCCCGTTCCCCCGAGAACCGAATGAAAATCCCAAAAGCAGCAGCATCTCCCATGCCGCTGTATTGTGTACCCAACACAGACTGCATGACTTTGCTTGTCCTCGAAAGGAGGGAAACGAAAGTATCACTCTCTGGATCAACATCGTATCCCGGTGAGATGAAAGGGCTTCAGGCTCTACAAATATCACGATCTTTGCGAAGTTGAAGCACAAGAAAAATCAAGTAAAAAATACCCCGAAGTTCCTTCGATGCAATCGAGCTTTCTGTACAGCGCATAATCAAGGGTACCGAAAGTAGATCTATCTTTTGATGGTCTCGGTATAATGCTTTATGAGCCGCGGCCCATGAATTTTTAACCACGGCCCCGTGGTGGCCTGTCCTATATAGTTGCCAGATGCACGATTATGGTTAATTTAACCTTAAATAAAATAAAAACTACTGAGGCTAGAGGGCTGCAATTTGGTATGGGTGATGATTGGAGGGTGGAGATCAACATACCAATTTGCAGCCCTCTAGCCTCAGTAGTTTTTAAGATCTGAGGGCGGACGGACAGACAAAGCCGACACAATAGTTTTCTTTTACAGAAAACTAAAAGGACTTTTTTCATGATAACGATAAGATGATCGTCTCATCTAGCTCAACAGAGAACCTTTTTGAAGAGATGAAAGGAAGGAGATTATGATCATCACTGAATCGTAATCTGGCACCACAATGACGCCGGTCATCACAGAAAACAAAATGCCATGCAAGAGAGATAATTTACTCCTTAACGTTTATACATGTTAAAGTATACTGTAAAGTGGTAATTGTGATAAAAGTTACACCACCATGATTAAAAGAAAACGTGGTACTTACGAGAAAGACAATATTAGAAAATAGAAAATAAGGAAGCTTCTAGGGACGTAAGTAAGCGAAACCAATTTCAGACCCATGCCAACCTATTATCGCTTGTAAAACATCGACATGTTTTGATACTTCCACATGTACCGTTCTTGTATTCGAAAGTGAAAATATAACTGTATGCATTCCATTTCGAAAACACGCAAAACCCGCTACTTTGTACTTTTTACGTAAATGTGAACCCATAATGGGATGAAAACCCAGCTCAGTATTGTAGCCAAACGTCACCAATAAAAATGCGAGATAAACCCGTTGGGAAATTACAGAAACATCAGAGAGATGAGGACGAGGCTTCGTGTTTCCTATTAATAACTACGTATGGAGACCTGGCATGGGGAAAGGATCTCCCATAAAAGGCCTGCAACATCTGAATGACACCAACTGCTAAGCAATAGAAGCCAAATGCTACAGCAGCGGATTGCTGCTGCTAACAATATTCATATTCGTTGTGAAAGCAAAAGACATGATAGCCTGGAGTTGAATAATAATGGTAAAGGCATCTTTAAATAAGACCTAAAATGCCTCTTAAGTTTTGTAAGGTTATAAAAAGACTCTCTGACATGACTCCCAGGTCTCCATAAATCTGATAAAAGTCTTCAACGACCGGCTAAAAGCCTCCTGTAAATGGGTCCTTCGGGAAACTTCTGGAACCCTACTGAAAGAACCCGATTTTGATAGGTTACCCAAGATAATAATATTCATTTTTATAAGAGAACTTCTTCAAGGAAGAATGAAGACGTGTCTGTGAATCAACTTAATATACTTTACCTGAAGATGACTTCTTTTAATGTTATCCTTGTGATCTTAGACAATTACTGAGGACTTCATCAAAATGTTCTTACAAGTTCTTTCGTATCAGTCTAACAGAGAACTGAATGAAACTTTGATCCAATTTTACAGATTCTTCGTCCGCAAGACGAATGTTTCCAGTCTGATGTCTTTAATATGCAATCCATGCTTACTAATCTACAATTTAATCAAATTATTACACAATATCTTTAAAAGTGATGACCTTGATCGGAAATGCAAGTGACACTGTGTAAATAGGTCTGTGTGTCAGCTAATGTTTTCTTTCTTTTTTTTAATATCAAAGAGAAAGTGTCTGTTCTGGCTGTGCAACACAGCACAGCGCAGCACACCAGTCATGTCGGAAACAGCTTCCTTGATGCGGGATGAAATGTCCATTTCGAAATAGGACCAGATCAATAGTATTGGAGATAAAAAGAAAGGAAGGAAATGTTGCGTTTGAAAAAGTCTGTGGTCACTGTCGTGTCAACAACATCTGGATAGTGCCTGAAAGGAAAGGTATCCTAACGTGTCGATATCATGGAATGTTACCGTAAGATGGCCCGGTGCCTTTGGTTAAGCGGGACTTCTTTTCCTGCGCTAATTATTACAGTTGAAACTAGGAACATATTGTTAACCCTAAAAATACTTGAACTTTTTATATAGTCAGTAACCGAATGCGCAGACAGGGCGAAACTCCGAAGATAATAAACAATGGCTCAGTGAAAAAATGTTAAGAGGTTGAATTAAACATTTTAACAAGTCACTTATACAAACAGAAGACTCTGACAGACAGTGTTATCATCCTTCTTGCCTCCAAAAAACAGGATATTACATCAATCCTCTCGTTAAAGGCAAATGACGAATGCGAGAGACAGACAAGCCAGCGTATCAAACGACACGAAGCAAGAGGAGCTTCATGACTCAATTAAACTAGGATTTACAAATACTGAGGATTTCAGGATTCAGGGCAATGGAGCTTGCAAACCAATCAGGACCTCAGCAGGAGAGGGAACGAACCAGTCACCGATCCAAGATTTATTTGGGAATTTGTTATTTGGTTTAACAACAAAAATATCATTGATATCGAAAACAAAGAACAAATAATACAAATAAGCTTGTGTGAGTACTTTCTCACACATTCATTCACAAAGTATAAAATAACACAATTCAGAAACGCTATGCAATATAATTTAAAACAGAATTTATAAAAAAGTAGATAAGGTAAAATCCTAAGAAATAGTAAGCTAGCCCACCCACCCCCCCCAAAAAAAATCAAGCGTTGCCCGTGAGCTCTCAAATACCACTCCTCCGCAGGCAGCAATTTCAAATGCTTCAGTTTTCTGTGTAAGATGAATCAAATGTGAATGAAGGTGATCGGAAAACAACCAATACTTATTGTGGGTGTTATAATATACGTGATACCATATCGGGTTTTAGGAGGCAAAGGCACTTAACCGCTGCACTGCCATTAAGTATATTAATTTGTTTCGTGTTAGCAAATAATAACAATAGTACTCAGACTTTGACAGCTCCGAAGACATAATATTATCTTGAAGCCATGAAACTAAACAGGGCCATGATGGACTAGCACACATTCCAGTCTGCACCTATGCAAAAATCAAACACATCGACAAATAAATAAATGAATGGGGGAAATGGAGGGACACGATCCCTTGATTTCTTTCAAATTCTCTCAAAATAAACTTAAAGTTGAGTCCTGGTGCTCCCACATCGAAATTAAGGATGTCTAAAATACTCATGATCATTACTTTGCTTATTTCCTTATGTGTACGAAAATAGAACTGAAAGAGCCCATACCATTACCTCGAGGAAAATATTCTTCTTAGAAAACATTCTAAATAAAATTGATATTCATCGATTCCTCTGCCTCTTGAAGGTCAGAAATCGTGGCACGCATCGACTTCCAATGCTCACATTCATGGTTACCGTCCTCTCTGAAAGCACGGGCTCTTGCTTGCTGAGAGCGGCTCCCGCATTATAAATTATACACCTTCTTGCGATGTAATAAACCAAGACTGGAGTGGCTGCACTCCTGGAGTTGTCGGCCAATTAGTAACTCTTACATCTGAGAGACCAGCCAGCATGTTGATGTTGTATATCTGTGGAGACTATAAAGTTGATTCCCAAAGGCCTCAGGAAATTTTTTTTACTTGCCAATCGTTTTTAGGTCGGAAAGAAAATAAAGTGCTTGGATCATCCATCAGTTTAAGAGCAGTTTTCCCATGGAGTGAAACCATTAAAAAGAATTTACGAGAATACTTTGGAAGGCATATTTTTCTTATTCAATCATCTGTGATATTCATTATGCATAGACCTTTTTCGACCTTATATCGCTGTCATGGTAAGTTTTGATTGACAGTAATGCCTCTTAGTACAGTAATAAAATTTGAATTTTTTCAGTCGTATCTTCATTTTTAAAGGAAATTTTAATGCCACATAAGCGAATACAGAATTGTTGGCATAATAGAGCTGTAATTGAAACTTTCAGATGATGAGTATAAATGCCAGCAAATATGCAGTCGCTGTTCGTATTCCTAAGCATTTAAGGAAATGATCGCTTGACTGGCATGCACTCTGCAACGAACAACTTCTGCAACATTTCTTGCCAACTCTGATCATTTCAGACAATAACAATTAATCTGGAATGAACGTCCTGAATTCAATTTCAGAGTTCATATTTACTTTCCAAACTGCATTCAAAATAAATGAATCACAGCATCAGAATTCAGCTAAACTATTTACTGGACTGGATTGCATTAAATACGAATGATAGCGGTCAATAGCAATTCCATCCTCGGAACGGCCTATCAATTTCAGCTTTGTTTAGGCAATCCCGGGTTTAAATAACTAAGCCTTATATATGTCTACCTAGTGGATATGTCACATATTTTTTAGCCTGAATTTGAGCGAATTAAATTTATTAGAATAATCAATAAGAATCAATGTAACATTTGATGTTCATAATCTCTCTCTCTCTCTCTCTCTCTCTCTCTCTCTCTCTGTATATATGCATGTGTGTGTATCTATTGATCTGTCTATCTATCTATCTATCTATCTATCTATCTATCTATATATATATATATATATATATATATATATATATATATATATATATATATATATATATGTATATATATATATACGTATATATATATATATATATATATATATATATATATATATATATGTGTGTGTGTGTGTGTGTGTGTATATAAACGTAAAGTATATATATGTATGTGTGTGTGTGTAAATTCAAATGATGGAGAGAGATGCTCTATTTGACTTCTAACTAAATGTTTTTGTTTCTTATATGTAACAAGATTTGTGAAACTTATTGAAGTATTCAGCGCCCATGAAGAGGTTCAATTTAAAGCATACACCAATTGTCACAGTAAATAAACTCATCTCAAAACTAGTAAAATTGTTTTTGAACTTATTAGTTACAATATGTAGCTATCTTCATAATTGAGTGATTCGTTGTTGCTTTTGAATATGTTTTCAGTAATATATCAAGGCACATTTCCTACCTGGTAACAAGAGCTGGCGTCTCCCCAAAGAACCATATCGTGCGCGACCTCCACCAAGAAGCCCAGGGGCTGTGTACCAGTCCTCGGCTCATAGGAAACCCCTGGGGCCAAAATCCTATTTCCAGTTCCCCTTCCTCAGTCACTTAGATGAATGACGTTTTTATTTCCGCGTTGTTAAAGAAAAAGTATGAGTGTACGCAGAGGCTAAGTTATATTTCTTAGTTTATCAGATACGCCACCCTATAGACCATTTGTTTTGTTGATGCGTTTTCTGAGCAGGACAGAAATATAGCATTGCAAAGTGTCGCCAGGCGTTTAGAATGTGGTATATATAAGTTAAGAACTTCAGTAGTATCATATAACTCGAGAGTGATTCGCGTGCGAGTGAATCTATCTAGTGTGTCTACTCGTTAACCTTTTTAAGAATATAGAAAGTGAGCGAGGTAAAGCCTCGCTTCAAGAAGCATTATTGCAACTGGATGAAAACAAAAATAATTCCTTTGCCAAAATCTAAATGCAGCAATTTCTGTCTATTTTGATTTTCACAGGGCCTAGGAAAATCAATTCATGTTATTAAAAACAGTAAATTTTAAGATTATGCTGTGTAATAATCATTACTAGAAGTAGTAACTTTCATTTTTACATGCTATGTAAAAATGCTTGCGGTATAGTTGTACCTACACACACACACACATATACAGTATATATATATATATATATATATATATATATATATATATATATATATATATATATATATATATATATATATATATATATATATATATATATATATATATATATATATATATATATATATATATATATATATATATATTGTCATCTTGTTGTCATTATTTAATTAGTTGATTTGTCTTAGCTTTAATTTTAAATGTTAAATTATTGTCACAATGTATTAGCCAGTTTTCCTCCTCTGGTGGTTCTTGTGTTTACGTTTTCACTAACGACTGTTTTGTCTTTCATGTTTTGAGGGTGTACGGCTTTTCTCCCCAGCTCCCCCACCCCCTCCGCCCCAGGAGGCTGAGGGGTTGTCAACGTCCCGAATGAAGTGGTGGACAATTGTGTTCTGAACCTTGACCTGGGCGTATCTACTTGATTTTGGCCGCTGCTGTTGACTGCTACGTTTTTGGCATCCTGAACTTGGGATTATTTTGGATCCACTTCCTTCAGCAGCTGGAGGATTTATTCATTTATTATCCTGCTACGCCCTTGGTTCAGTTACCATAGCCAAGGGGACCTCTCTGTCCAACGGTACGGTATTTGGACTTATTAGTTTGTATGCTGAGCAAGACGCCTCAGTTGGATCACGGCCTGTGAATTGGTGGAGGTATAGGCCAGCGCCGTAGTTGGGCCCATAATTGGACATCACCCTGTCTCAATTTCCAGACGTGGAGATTCTTAGTTTAACCAGATCACAGCTTTGTTACAAGGACCACCTCTAAATACTTTAGTGTTGTATTTTGGTTAGGTTATTCATTCTTTTTGAACTTCTCCTCCTTTCTGGGCCCCCTCCATATTGCGTTTGAATGTGTTGTTTTTCTATTTATTAATTGGGTAAGTGTTTTTTTTATATATTAAGCGTAATTGTTTTTCATTATAATTATTGTATTTAGTGGTTCAGGCGTCATTTCTGTCTATATCTTCATGTATTAAAATTAAGTTATTTTTCTTAGTGTTTATTTTCACCCCCAAATTGGTTTTGCACACATTGGTTGATAGTCTTGTGATACGATTTCACTTACTGTGAATTTCGTATTCTGGTTAGTGAATACTAGTATTGGATAATTATACAAGTGTATTGTAGTGGTGGTAAAACGACCCATCACAAACTGGCGACCGTGACAGGATATTTTGTTCCTGCAAGTATTCACTAGTGTGCAAAATTGATTCTGGGGGTTTTATTTTTGGGCAACAGTTTTACACCTTCTCCAGATTTGATATTTTTTTGGTATTGTTTTGAGGTTTGATTGAGCAAAATGTGTACAATTGATGTTTTAGAGCTTCTTAGTGGAGAGGGGTGGCAAGCAAGGCTCGCAGAGTTGGATAGGCTTGAGTTAGAGCAAGTGGCTCAGCATTTGGAAATTGAATTTGATTCGTCTGTAAGGAAGGGCCTATTGTTGTTGAAGGTATATGATTATGTTAAAACTGTGAAGACAGAGGGGGAAATGAAGGTAGTCAAAGAGGAAGTGTCTGTAGAGTTTTTGAATAAGCAAATTGAGTTAAAAACAATAGAGTTTAATATAGAAAAATTTAGGGCAGAGGAAAGAGAGAGAGAGAGGCAGTTTGAGAGGGAAATGCGTTTAATGGATCCTGTTTCCTTTCCCTCTTCCCCAACCAGGGAGGTGACGCCTTCTATTAATTTGTCAGAGGCACTCAAATTTGTGCCACATTTTCAAGAGTGTAATGTAGCGGAGTTTTTTGTTTCATTTGAGAGGATTGCCGCTAAATTGCAGTGGCCTCAAGAGTACTGGACGACACTTATCCAGAGTAAATTGATAGGTAGGGCTCAGAAAGTGTATGTTACGTTGGATGAGAGTTTATCATCCGACTATGATAATGTGAAAGCCATTGTGCTAAAGGCTTATGAGCTTGTCCCTGAAGCTTATAGACAGCGTTTCAGGAATTTACAGAAAGATAGGGAACAGACGTTCGTAGAATTTGCTAGGGGTAAGAGGCAATATGCTGAAGATTGGTTAAAGTCGAAAGAAGTTAACAATTTTGAAGGGTTGAAAGAATTGGTACTTGTAGAGGAGTTTAAGAGGTGTGTACCCGATAAGTTGAAGGTGCATTTGGAAGAATTAAAGATTGATACTTTGCAGGAGGTTGCCATTGCTAGTGACGAATATTACCTGTCACATAAGAATGAGTTAGGGGTGATGAGTAATATAAAGCCTGGTTGTGTTAGAAAAAGTCAGAGTAATAATAATAATAATAATAATAATAATAATTACAATGTTTTTGGGAGGCCTAATTATGTTAATAGGAGTCAGCCCAGGAGGCAGAATAATAGTAATCATTTTTCTGCTAATAACAATCGTGTTTCTCCTGACAGAGGTAACATAAATAATCCTGAAAGGTTAAGAAGCATGACATGCTTCTTCTGTAATAAAAGGGGGCATGTAAAAAGTCAGTGTTTTGCCTTTAAGAAGTCCCTACAAGCTAATGGTAGATCAGTTATGGGCATTGATAAGCGAGAGAGAGAGCCCGTCCAAACGAGAACGACTGAACAATGACTAACCAATTGCTTTGAAAGGTATTTGTCCCGTGGTAGTGTCTCGTCTGTGGATTCGTCCAAAGAAAGGGTGGTTCGCATTTTGCGGGACACGGGAGCGGCTCAGTCGTTGATTTTAAGAGAGGCATTACCTTGCGATTTTGTCCATGACTTTGAAGAGTTTGTTCTGTTGTCTGGCTTTCCCGATTCAGTTGAGTCCTATCCCATCGGTAATTTCCATTTAAAATGTCCATCTTTTTCAGGAATATTGAAGTTGGCCATTGTGAATAGGTTTCCTGTTAAAGATGTAGATATTGTGTTAGGAAATGATGTGGCTTATAAAAATAATCAGGATCCAATTTTAATGAATCGTGAAATTGCTGTCGTTACTCGTTCTAGAGCTAGTGGTGTTGACGCTGCAGAGTCAACAACAGACGTAGATTGTAGTAGTTTAGAACGTAGTATTAGTAGTAGTAGTGGTAGTAATTTAGTTGTAGATAGGAATATTGCAAAAGATCTTCCAAATTGGACAAAGGAAGAGCTAATTAAAGCTCAGAAACAAGAATTCCGGGACCTTCATGTTGAGTCGGGCGAAGTGGATGATTTAACTGTCCCAAAGTTTAAAATAATTAATAACATTCTTTACAGGTTGAGTAGGCCTAGAGAGGCTGGCAATAGTGCACATGAAGTTTTAAAACAGATATTGGTTCCTTATGTTCACAGGATTGGCTTCATGTCGTTGGCACATGATAATGGTTTGGCGGGTCATTTCGGAATCCACAAGACAGCTGGGAAATTGCTTAAGGATTATTACTGGCCCAAATTGAAATCCGACGTGAAGAAATTTGTCAATAGCTGTAGTATCTGTCAGAAGGTCAGTAAGCCAAACCAAGTTATTCCAAAAGCTCCTTTATGTCCCATCCCTGTGGTTTCTGAACCTTTTAAGGAAATTATCATTGATGTTGTCGGGCCGTTACCCAGGACTCGTAGTGGGAATGAGTATATTTTCACCATGATGGATAAAATGTCCCGTTATCCAGAAGCAATTCCTCTACGATCCATCAAAAGTGCAAAAATTGTTGAGGTATTAATTAACTTTTTTACTAGGTTCGGAATGCCTAAGGTGGTTCAATCTGATTGTGGTACAAACTTTGTTAGCAAATATTTTAAGGAGAAAATGGCAGAATTGGGTATTAAGCATGTGACTTCATCTCCCTATCATCCGGAAAGTCAGGGTGCTCTGGAGAGGTTTCATCAAACTCTGAAATCGATGATTAGGAAATATTGTCTAAGTCACGGCTCTGAGTGGGACAAAGAATTACCATATCTTTTATTTGCTTTTCGGTCGGCTCCAAGTCAGTCTCTTGGTTTATCCCCATTTAATTTGGTTTTTGGGCATTGTGTTCGGGGTCCGCTTGATGTTGTAAGAGAGTCATGGGAAGGTGACATTCCTGATATTAATTTATTAGATTATCTGACTAATTTGGGTGATAAAATGACGAAGGCCTGGGAATTTGCTCGTGAGAATTTGTTGTGTAGTCAGAGAAGAATGAAATACTTCTTTGACAGGAAGACCAAAATTCGTAACTTCGCTGAAGGCGACAAGGTATTGGTGTTGTTACCTCTTCCAGGTAATTCGTTAAAAGCTTCATTTTCAGGTCCTTGGAAAGTTTTGAAAAAAATAAGCGAGGTTAATTATTTGGTAGAAACTCCTGAACGGAGGAAACCCTTTCAACTTTGCCATATTAATATGTTAAAGGAATATAAGGAAAGGGATAAAGTCATTCCTGTGGCAACAGTTGGGGAGGTTGTAAATTGTAATAATAATATTTATTCTTTTTCAGAGGAAGAATTTAATGAAGATAAATATGGTAATGATGGTAACTTTCCAACAGGTAATAAAACTTCTTTGAAAAATTTTGATAGTTCAGTTTCTCATTTGAGTTTTGATAAACGTAGGTCTCTAAAGAAGTTGGTGTTCGATTATAAAGAATTGTTTTCGGATGTACCAGGTCGAACATCTGTCTTAGAACATGACGTGGATGTTGGTAATGCCACGCCAGTGAAACAATCGCCATATAGATTAAATCCTTTTAAGAGTGAAGTTGTTGCAAAAGAGGTGGAATATATGTTAAAACATGGTTTGATCGAACCAAGCAAAAGCCCTTGGTCGTCACCTGTGGTGTTGGTTAAGAAACCTGATGGAGAGTTTCGTATGTGTTTTGATTATAGGAGAGTTAATGAGGTTACAAAACCCGATAGTTATCCTTTGCCACGGATAGAAGATTGCATTGATCGCATGGGGAAGTCTAAATATATAAGTAAATTTGATTTGTTAAAAGGTTATTGGCAAGTTCCTTTGTCGAAACGAGCAAGGGCCTTGTCAGCTTTCGTTACACCTCAAGGGTTGTTTCAATGTCGTGTTATGCCGTTTGGTATGAAAAATGCCGCCGCCACTTTTCAAAGGTTAATGAACACGCTGGTGTATGGTTTAGAAGGTTGTGTGGTTTATATTGATGACATTGTTATTTATAGTGACGACTGGGACACACATTTGAAGCGTATTAAGGCATTGTTTGAGGTATTGAAGAAAGCTGGTTTGGTGGTTAATTTAAAGAAAAGTGAATTTGCAAAAGCGAAGGTTGTTTATTTGGGTCATGTAGTTGGAGATGGTAAAGTTACCCCTAAACAAGCAAATGTGGAGGCTATTGAAAAGATTTCTGTTCCTAAGTGCCGAAGGGATGTCAGGAAGTTCTTAGGTTTGCTAGGGTATTATCGTCGGTTTGTAAAGAATTTCTCTGACATCGCTGTTCCACTTACTAACCTATTGAAAAAGAAGGTCGCGTTCATTTGGACGAAGGAAGCGCAGAATGCTTTTGAAAGTTTGAAGGGGATACTACTCAGTTTCCCCATTCTTAGGGCTCCGGATTTCGACCTCCCATTTTCGCTTGCCACTGATGCAAGTGACGTCGGTGTCGGAGCGGTCTTATTACAGAACGACGAGCAAGGCGTTTCTCACCCGGTAGCGTTCTTTTCGAAGAAATTAACCTCCGCTCAACGCAAATATTCGACGGTCGAGAAGGAAACACTCGCATTAATCTTGGCCATTAATCATTTTTCTGTTTATCTATCTTCCACAGGAACTCCAATAAAGATTATGACAGATCATAATCCATTGACCTTCATCAACAGATACAAAAATAAAAATCAACGTCTGATGCGGTGGAGTATCATGTTGCAAGAATGGAACTTGCAGTTTTCTCATATACCGGGAAAAGAGAATGTAGTGGCTGATGCTCTCTCTCGCAGCGTTGGGTAGGGATTCTGGCAAGGGGCTCTGCGGATATTAAGGTAGTATCTGTATCGTTCTAATTGCGGTGTGTGTGCTGTTGAAGTAGGTAGTTAGGTTTGTATTCTTAGAAGTAGATGAGGGTAGAATGATAATGAATATGTATTAATCCGAATTTTTCTTTACAGGAATTCCATAAATGTCTGGGACTGTAAAATTAGTTATGTTTAATATTAAGTTTATAGGTGAAGGTAAAGATGGTACTCGTTTGAATTTTGTGGCAAGGGTAATTTTAAGATAGGTTGGTGGTGTGTTATTTCTGGAATACGCTTTTGCAGATATTATTATTATAGTTTTTATGCTACTGATGAGTAGCATAGGCGGTTGTTGATGGTCGTTGAGACATGGTAAGACACTGTTAGGTGATTGATTATGCAGTTGAGGTGTTAATCAGAGAGTTTACTTAATGAAATGATAGCTACTAATCCGGGTATTCTGTGTTTTCAGGCATAACTACGCTTCACGAAAGTTTTGCGTGTTCAGGTTGCGCAGGGGGAAACTGTGCTGGTTTTCTCTGTGTCGTCCATTATAGGTGTGTGTACTCGGTAGGACACTTTTATAGTGATTTAGTGTGTTGACACGGTAGTGTAAATGACTCTTGTTCGCTGAACATTTTTGCAATGAGCGATGTGAGATATGAAGTGAGAAACCGTTAAGTGTGTAAAAATAGTTATGGCCTATGAACAAATATGTGGAATCCGGAGTGGAGCAATGTAGCTCTTGATTATGTACCTATGTGAGAGCCTTGGAGCTATTGGTTTGGTGTTGGTTTTCTGTATTGTGTAATATTTTGAATTTGTATTGTATGATATTGGGTTACTTTTGATATTTTGTTAATCTTGATATTATGTTAGTGCCTTTCTTGTGAGCTGCATCCTTGTTCTTTTGCCACCCCGTCCCTGATTTTGTTTTTGGTATCATGCTCTAATTATATAATTGTTATTTTTTCACAGATTTTATGAAATCATTATTTCTGTTGTTTGACTATTTTTGTTATAAGTGATTATTTTATATTTTACTTTTAAATTTGAATTTGAAATATTATTTACTTTAATTTTTTTTTTTTTTTGGAAAAAAAAAAATTCTTTTGGGAGAGGAGGTGTCATCTTGTTGTCATTATTCAATTAGTGGATTAGTCTTAGCTTTAATTTTAAATGTTAAATTATTGTCACAATGTATTAGCTAGTTTTCCTCCTCTGGTGGTTCTTGTGTTTACGTTTTCACTAACGACCGTTTTGTCTTTCATGTTTTGAGGGTGTACGGCTTTTCTCCCCAGCTCCCCCACCCCCTCCGCCCCAGGAGGCCGAGGGGTTGTCAACGTCCCGAAGGAAGTGGTGGACAATTGTGTTCTGAACCTTGAACTGGGCGTTTCTACTTGATTTTGGCCGCTGCTGTTGACTGCTACGTTGTTGGCATCCTGAACTTAGGATTATTTTGGATCCACTACCTTCAGCAGCTTGAGGATTTATTCATTTATCCTGCTACGCCCTTGGTTCAGTTACCATAGCCAAGGGGACCTCTCTGTCCAACGGTACGGTAATTGGACTGTTATTAGTTTGCATGCTGAGCAAGACGCCTCAGTTGGATCACGGCCTGTGAATTGGTGGAGGTATAGGCCAGCGCCGTAGTTGGGCCCATAATTTGACATCACCCTGTCTCAATCTCCAGACGTGGAGATCCTTGGTTTAACCAGATCACGGCTTTGTTACAAGGACCACCTCTGAATACTTTAGTGTTGTATTTTGGCTAGGTTATTCATTCTTTTTGAACTTCTCCTCCTTTCTGGGCCCCCTCCATATTGCGTTTGAATGTGTTGTTTTTCTATTTATTAATTGGGTAAGTGTTTTTTTTTATATATTAAGCGTAATTGTTTTTCATTATAATTATTGTATCTAGTGGTTCAGGCGTCATTTCTGTCTATTTCTTTATGTATTAAAATTAAGTTATTTTTCTTAGTGTTTATTTTCACCCCCAAATTGGTTTTGCACACATTGGTTGATTGTCTTGTGATGCGATTTCACTTACTGTGAATTTCGTATTCTGGTTAGTGAATACTAGTATTGAATAATTATACAAGTGTATGTTGTGGTGGTAAAACGACCCATCACAATATATATAATATAAATTATATATATATATATATATATATATATATATATATATATATATATATATATATATATATACAGATATATATATATATATATATACAGATATATATATATATATATATATACAGATATATATATATATATATATATACAGATATATATATATATATATATACAGATATATATATATATATATATATATATATACAGATATATATATTTATATACATATATATGTATATAATATATATATATATATACCATATATATATTTATATACATATATATGTATATAATATATATATATATATATATATACCATATATATATATATATATATATATATATATATATATATATATATATATATATATGGAGAACGAGAGAGGAATTGTATACATATTTATATGTATAACATCATTTCAGCCATATCAGTTCAGCAGGTGTCTCCTCCTCCTAACCAGACTTTTATCGATAAAGTGGGGTTAATAACAGATAGTTTATATTGGTTCAACTCTTATGAGTCATACAGCCGCTGATGAGTCACGCAGTGGGTCTCTCTCATATCAATTCGGAGTCTTGGCACCTTTTACCCAAGTACATAATTTTTTTCATATATGCATGCTATTTTCTTCAGCAAAAATATAATAATAATAATAATAATAATAATAATAATAATAATAATAATAATAATAATAATAATAATAATAATAATAATTGAGGATGCCAAATGACACCCTTTCTTGAGGACGGCAAATGTTCAGGACGCCAGGACGCCAAATGGCACCTTTTACCCTACTTATATATATATATATATATATATATATATATATATATATATATATGTATATATATATGTATATATATATGTATATATATATGTATATATACATGTATATATATATATATATATATATATATATATATATATATATATATATATATATATATATATATATATATATATATATACATACTGTATATCTGTATATATATATATATCTGTATATATATATATATATATATATATATATATATATATATATATATATATATAAATATATATATATATATTGTTTCGTGCCCGACATTGAGACAACTTCTAGGAATGGTAGGTTACTATAGATCTTTCATTAGGGGTTTCGCTACAATAGCCAACCATTAACAGAATTTTAACAAAGAAGGCTGTCAAATATGAATGGAATAAAGAGCAAGAGACATCCTTCCAAATGCTAAAGAGTAAAATGACAAGGAATCCTGTATTAGTCTACCTAGATTTCTCCAAAGACTTCTATTTAGCCTGTGACGCCTCAAGTACAGGGCTAGGAGCTGTATTACTACAAAAGGACAAAACTAGAATGAGGGCAGTATATTATGCCAGTAGAGTCTTAAATGCAGCAGAGAGAAATTATAGCACAATAGAAAGGGAATGTTTAGCATTATACTGGGGATTAAAGAAATTTAGGCACATACTTCTGAGGCATAAAGTCAATATATTTACTGATCGCAAACCCATTTGTGATTTGTTAAGAAGAGAACTTTTACAAATGACATGAAGTTCAATAGATGGTTCATTAGTGTGTTAGAATTTGCTCCAGAATTCAGACATATCCCAGGGAAATTTAGTATACTAGCAGACGCATTATCCAGATCCCAAGAAGAAACAAAGAAATGCATTACCACTAATATCTTTTGTTTTAGCTGTCAAGTAGTGGACTTAGGCTTAGAAAGAGTACAAATACAACAAGGAAATGATACAGAAACCAAACAGATAATAGGACAGTTAATGACAGATGAATCTTCAAAACCTGATTTTGTATTAATCAATGGGTTATTGCATAAAAGACCAACACAGAAGAATGGTTATTCTCGTCTATACATCCCAAAAACAGAGAAGTATTAGAACTAACCC
The DNA here is from genome assembly GCA_039081455.1 of Macrobrachium rosenbergii. NCBI lineage: Eukaryota > Metazoa > Arthropoda > Malacostraca > Decapoda > Palaemonidae > Macrobrachium > Macrobrachium rosenbergii. The sequence goes on along the minus strand of JANJGK010002147.1, from coordinate 27,435 downwards.
ACTCATATTAGTTAGCAGGACATCCAGGAATTAAAAAGACAAGTAGAATCATAACCAGAAATTTTTTTTGGGCCACACTGTAGTGAACCTTGTACAAAATTGTGTAGTTTGTAATAGAAATAAGGGTAAGGTAAATCCAAAGGCTCCACTTGAGAAATATCCATCGGAACTGAACCCGTTCCCATGCGTGTCAATGGACGTTTTAGGTCCATTACCTACCACTGTTAGAGGGAATAAACAAATACTAGTCTTTCTAGACTATCTAACAAGATATGTTGAGATTGTACCAGTAAGAAATAGAGATGCAATTACAGTAGCAGAAGCTCTTAAATCTAGAATTATCACGAGGAATTCATGTCCACAAGTTCTTCTTTTTGATAACACAGCTGAATTTACTAGTGAGCTTTTAAGAAAACTATGTGAATTTTACGAGATAAATAAATGTCAAATAACAGCATATAAACCAAGTTCAAATGGAGCAGTAGAAATAACAAATCGTAAAATAAAGGATATCCTGAAAACTTTAGTTAAACCTAATACAGAAGACTGGGATTTAGCTTTGGAAGACGTACAGTTTACTATAAACAATACTATAAATGAGACTATAGGAGAATCACCACACTACTTATTGTATGGGTATCAAAAGAGACTACCTAATACCTTACTAGATGATGCAATACCACCCCGACATACTTATAATTATGATGACTATATTGCATGGAAAACTAGACGTACTTATGAAACAATCAAACAAACGAGGACTAGACTTAATGAACACCATAAAATTCACGCAAAGTACTATGACAAAAATACGACTAAACCAGACATTATAGTAGGTGCTCAGTTATATGTTCAGATTCATATTCCAGAAGGTCCTAATGTAAAGGTTTCTCCTAAATTTCATGGTCCTTATTGAGTATTAGAATTGTTAAAATTAAAGAAGCTTAGAATTATTAATGAAAATGATCTAAAAGAAAAGATAGTTCATTGGAATCATGTGAAGGTAATAAAAGCAGACGCTTGGTCCACTAAAAAGTTAGAAGAAGTATTGAAGGAAAATAAGGAAGAACAAATAAACAAAAGATATGAGTTAAGAAAGCGATAAGTTTATGTAAAGTGTTGAACTGGAATATCATATGTAAAATGTATTTGTAGAAAATAAAATACCTCATGTATATAGAATATCTGATAAGGCTTATTCTTACAGATACAAACATGCGGCTCATCTTGATAAGCATAATACTACTTGTTGTGTCATCTGAAGTGGTCATCCGAAAGGGTGCACTACTAGAGAAAAAGGGACCTGTGAAATTAATAAAGGATTTAGGAATTGTAAGTATTGACATTTCCTCAGTGCTTATCAATGAAATGACTTTGAAAGAGGTTCAAAAACAACTCAAATCCATAACACAGAAGAGTGATAATAACAGTGCTTTACCATTGTTGAAAAGATTAGATAATGTTATAGGAAATGTCTTAAATACAAGGTCCAAAAGATCCCTCTTACCTTTTATAGGAACAGCACTAAATCAACTATTTGGAGTCGCAATTGAATCTAATGTAGAAAAAGAAAAGGCCCGAATTGATAAGCTGGAACAATGGGCAGCAACAAGAGGTATAACGTTAAATAAAGTGATAACTTCTCAAAACTTAAATGCCCAAGGGACAGAAAAGTTAAAGGTATTTATTAATAAAGTCAGTAAAAATGTAACAAAAGAACTAAATATGTTATAAAATCAACATTTTTTGAATAACTATAATGGAAAGCGAGTTAATTTTGCATGAACATAGAGACATGTTAAACGCAATCTTGTTAAGCCCAACTTTAATCACTCCTAAAGAATTAGAAGATATAATTAATAATTTTTTGGAAAAGGGGCATTATACCCCTATGGTAAGGGATGTTATAACCTATTATAATTTGATAACCACCAAGGTGGTAAAAGATAAGATTATTTTAGTGTTACCATTTCATCAAAAAGATGCAGATGTATTGATGTCCATACATCCTTTCCCCGTGTTGATAAAGGAAAGTGTAATAATTTTAAATGTCAACAACATCCATTTTGCATTAGAGGAACATGGATTAATGATGTCATTTAGTACTGATGTTCAATTAAAAGATTTCATAATTTTAAAGGAAAGGGAATACATTTGCAACCTTGATCACCTTTACGAAACTACTAATGCCTATCCTTGTGTTCAAGAAATAATTGAAAAGAAAAATCAAGAAAATGTATTATGTACCCATTAATCCAAACACAGTTTTGTTTCCATCTTAGTAGAACAGTCAATTTTTTGTTTTCACTAGATACTGTAACAGCCATAATCAACTGCCATAATCTAAGTACAGAGATTAATTTCAATAATGTTCATGCTTTTGATAAGACTTGCAAGTTAGTAATACCAGACCAGTTGTACTATGAACCTCAAGT